>VALG01003249.1:0-14719 GCA_009835305.1 Ipomoea purpurea | reverse complement strand
TCGTCTCCATCAACCCCTGGTTCTTCTTAAGGACCCCGAAAAACGGCAAGGACCTCTCGGCCGACCTTGATAGGAACCGACCGAGAGCTGCCAGTCGACCATTGAGGCGCTAGACCTCGCGGAGGGACCTCGGAGGTTCCATCTCCAGGATGGCCTTGACTTTTTCGGGGTTGGGTTCAATATCCCTCTTTGAGACCATGTACCCCAAGAATTTCCCTCCGTGTGTACCCCGAAGGTGCATTTCTTGGGGTTCAAACGTAAATCAAAATTCTCATAATGGAAAATACCTCGGTCAAGTCGGCTGTGTGTAGGTCGGCCTCCGTGCTCTTCACAATCATGTCGTCCACGTAGGCCTGTAAGTTTTCGGCCGAGGACCTTCTTGAACACCTTGACCACCATTCTTGTGTACGTGGCTCCCGACTTCTTGAGCCCAAACGCCATGACCCGATAGCAAAAGACCCCTTCGGGGTGGTGAATGCCGTCTTCTCTTCGTCTTCCTCGTGCATGAAAATTTGGGGGTACCCTCGGAAGGCGTTCTAGGAGCTCATGATTCGCGCATCCCGCTTTTGTCCACCAAGGGGCTTGAGTCTATGTTGGGTAAGCGGAAAGGGTGCCATTGGCGCATGCCTTTTGCAGGGTCCGTGTAGTCCACACACATTTGCCACGTGGGTGGTTCTCGCGATTGTCTGAGGACTACGTTCGCAAGCCATGCCGGGTTATGTGGACCTCCCCTGATGTTGCCCGTGATCTTCGAGAGGGAAGGGTGCTGCAGCTGCCTTTTCACGGATAGCTCCTGTCTAGTCTGCGGCGAGGGTTGTGGGGGTTAGGCGCTTCCTTTTGCTGGTACAGTTTTTGGCTTTGGGGGATCACCGCTTTATTTGTTTGCGGTGATGACACTCCTGGCTGAGGTCTGGCATGTCTTCGGACCCCAAAGCGAACACTTCTTTGTTAGCTGCGGAATGGACCGTCCAACCAAAAAAACTCCGACCTCGGAATGGTTCAGCTGGGAGGGCCTGTACCCAACCTTCACCATTGCCTGTCGGGTCGCTGAGGTCCAGGTGATGACCTTCCCCCGTCTCCACCACGGGTTGGCGCGGGCCGCTTCTCTTCTTCCCGCAGGGCCCTCTCGGTTACTGTGTGGCACCTGGAGGTCCTTTCCTCGTTATTTGGCGACAGGCTTTCAAGTAACAACTTCGACTGACCTTTCTGGTCCCCTCGCGCGCGCCCAACCCCCATGTGGGGGTTTAGGAATACTTACAGGCAGAGGTTCTCTCTATAGGATGGATGACGCATCCTGATTCCTCCAAGGGCAGGTCTGCCCGGGATGATTGTTGTGGGCAAGCTTGAGCTTTCACCACCACAAACTCCACCTTCCCATGTTCTTACGTGCCGGTGGTGGTGCCGATCTGCCTGAGGGTGATTGGCTCCTTCCGTCTGTCAATGAATCCCGGTGAAAGCCGGATAGCGGGGTCCGATACTGGGAAAAGCTGGCTTCCTTGATAAGCCCGAGCTGCTGTGAAGGCGTCTTAATAACTATGAGCTTGTGCACGGAGCTCCCCGTTATCCACCTATTTTAACCCTGGTTGGACAATGATGCTTTTAAAGCTCTTTAATTTTATACCAATGCGGTTCCCGGTGGGTAAGGACCATCGGCGGGAAGCGCGTCGTGGTGAACGTTATGGGCCCTTGCGTGTCTCTTTTTGCTGCAAATGGGCTGCGTCGGACGGGACCTCCCCTATCGTCAGAGTCTCCGAAGCCCACTTGCTTCCTCTCAAGCGGGCCGTGTCCCCTGCCTTCCGGGCGCTCAAAAAATGACATGGAAAAAACTTTTCTTTCTTTGGCGGGCTTGTCCTTCTCGGTCTCCTCATTCCTCAGTTTCGAGTTTTGGCCGAGCTCTCCCCTTGCGTGTGGGCAGAAGGTAGAGGCCCGACGCCATCCTTCTTGCTATTTGGTGGCCGCCGTCTGCTGCGGCCTTTCGCGTTTCCTGGCCCGGAGGCCTCTTTACGTACTGCCCCAGGGTACCTCGGTTGTTATTGAGCTCCCGATCTGTCTTGAGGGACCATAGAACAATGTTCCGTCCGCGGTAGGTGTCGTCCCGCGTTGCCGATGGAAGCGGCAGGTAATTCTTCGGGTCGTGCCCTTGGGGGGAAGATCTCAACACTCCAATCGCGAGGAAAACACCACGAACTAAGAACACATTCATACACGCATGGTCCAGGGGGGGATGACGCTTAACTGGTTCAGCGTCAGAGCGGCGGATCAATCGGTGCGTAGAGCCAGTCAGGAGCCAGGTAGTACACGATGGCGGGGATTCGTAACGACGCGCTCCTTCTTGAGGTTTGAAGGGTGCCGCTCGCCGCCTGCGGTCCTTCCTCCGCCCTCCTTCTTCCTCTTCCGCTGGCCTCTGCGTTTGGCGTACGCGATGGGCTGCGGGTCCAAAAAATCAATTCTGGTTATCGTTCGGGGCCTTACGGACGACGGGGTCGCGTTTGTGAAAGGACCCACCTGAGGTTGTTGATAAATAATAGGATGGCAGAGATATTTTTCGTCAATAATTTGTCACCCCCATGGCCTCTCCATGTTACTGAGGGGTTATTCCCAAGGATCGACTTTGTTTTTTCAAGGTAACATTATTGTCAGCAAAAAGCCTTCGCCCTTTCATGCTGGCCCGCGAAGTGTTGACATGAGACTTCTTAGTGGAACTGCAAGGTGGATTGGAGTTTATCGTAAGGACCTGAACCAATCCTAGGCCTGTCCGTCCAGAGTCGTGCAAAAAACCGCGACACATGATGGCGTCGTTAACGTCTGTCATCATCATGACCGCCTTGTACCTGTTGAGAGCACCATGATGGATTATATGAACCCGGGGTCCGGATTATACAACCTGATATATATAATTTAATAGAATAACGATAACAAAAGGTAAATATTGTATTAATCGGATATAGATTGCTATTACAGAGGTTTAGAAGTGTAATAACGTCACAAGTATTGTATTGAAAAGGTAGAAGAAGTCTATTTAAGGACACAGGGGGTTTATATACCCCTAGCTACTACGGCCCTGGGCGTTCGGAGGAGCCGCGGGACTCGCTCCACGCGAGGACCCGGCCATTGGCCGAGCATGGCGAGGCGAGCCCATGGGGCTCGGCCGAGCTCTGTGGGGCCGGCGTGGGCCGACCCACACACTGGGCAACCCCGGGGTGGTTCATCCTGTCCCGGGTCTGACCGTATATATAATCACGAGACTATTCGTATCGATCCCACAGACGCGGCGGCAATATTGATTTTATGACTTTTGGGCAGTCAACGACAGGCCAACACTACCGTTAAAATAACGAGAATACGGGAAAAATATAGGAGAAATATATATGAGAAAAATATAGGAACTTTGTATTGAAGAGTCTTGTTCGTGAATATTGAAAGTTGTCCTCTCTCCTCTATGCGAGATGTCTTTATACATATTTTGGCATAGAGCCCTACAAGGAATAAGAATTCTAGACTTCCTCATATTCGGAGTCTTAGTTCCATAATAAGACCTAATTCTATTATACTAGAAATAATGAGTCCAATTCTGATTATATTGGGAATAATAAGCCCAATCCTTAACGAACTCTTGAGTTGTTCCGTACTGGGTATCCTTCTTGGGCTTCTTTGATCCAGTTACTTTCTTAGGCCGGTCCAAGTGGCCAGGCCTAGTATACCATCCATCAATCCTGTAATCTATCAAAAATATTCTATTGTAATTTGATGGGTGTCGAATCCAACAAATAATAATTTACTTACTCTAATAAAATTGCAATAGTGATGAGTAAGGTCGTACCCATAGAGATTGGTTCGATTTAATTTTATGCTAAGATTAAATTAAGAATAGAATAGCGATAAATGCAGATAATAAAATGACAAAAGAAATTAATATCAAATAAAATGAATCAATAGAAAACTAGTATCCAACCCAAGGCATAATATCAGAAATGATTCAAAGAAGTGATCATTGAAATAAAGTGTAAATCCTTTTATCCTACACCAAGCTGTTATGGTTATTAACAAGCTCTAACAACCTATCTCTCCTTACTTTATCGGTAATCAAAACAAGCTCTTCAACTACTTCCCTAAATAATTAACAACCCTAAACAAGCTCTTAGGATTTAATTAACTACCAGCATTAAAGATTAGAAAGACTACCAATTCTAGCCAACAGACTCACAAGCTCGGTCCATTTAAACTAGATTATACATCTTCATAACATAAATTGAAAATCTAATTTATAATCAACTATGTTATTTTACCACTAAGGTTTAGAATACTTAAACAATTACGGATTCAAGAATTCTAAATGGCAAATTACTGGAATGAAAATTGAACAACGGATCCTTTTTGCACAATTAATCAAAGCAGTAATATATCAAGATAGTAGAAGATATATAAATAATATAGCATAAAAGAAAACCAAGTTAAGTCTCACAATCCTAAAAGAACCAAAACTTCAATTATTCTTGAGTTGGAAAATAAACTTAGCAGAACATAATAATTAAAAGTTTATAGAGAAATAAAATTGTTTTGTAAAAACTGACTGAAAACTGACTTGCCTATACTGCAAAATTCATCCCTATTTATATTAGTTCAGGCTCCCTAATCAGCTCAAAATAGCCGTAATTTCCCTAACATCCACAAAATAAAAATCAATTTCTTCAACCACATAAACCTAGAAATAAATATTTATTTTTTAACCAGAGAAAATCTATCACAAATCCTCTTTGGTCATCGCCTAATTCTACGAGAATGCCCATGGCCATTGAATCTCCACCGCAATTTGCAAGCGCGAGCTGAGTCGTCTGTCGCAGCATATCTCGGACGTAGTCTTCGTTGCTGTTTTGCCGATGGAGTCGCGGTCGAAATAAGGAATTTGCCGTAGCTCACGCGCGTCGTCTGAAGAAGAATTCACGTACTGCTGGTCTTCTCTCTAAAGTCTACGTACAAAGAAAAGGCAATCATTATTGTGTGGACCATGGTCCATACAAATTGTGTAGACCATATTTTGTCTACTATAAAATAATGTACATTCAGTTACAAAAAATAATGTACATTCAGAACAAAAATAATGTATATTGTAAACAGGATATATTATTTTGTTCTGAGTGTTACATATTATATATAATGTACATTCAGTACAAAAATAATTACATTTAGTATATTAAAAATGTACTTTATGTTATGGTCCACATAACATTGTGTGGGACCGTGGCATTACAATAATTTGCCAAGAAAAGGCATTAGAAAGGAATTGGGCCTCAAAACATGCAAATAATTAAATGATTTTAAAGTAAGCCAACTAACTACTAAGACTATTTAATTCTTCTCCAAACTAATTAAGCCCAACACTTATTAAAATGTTAATTAAGCCTAATTATTAACTTTATTATATTAGTACAAAATATAAAATAATGTTCAACAAATATAATTTTTAAATAAATAAAACTAATATTACAAAAACTAATCTAAATTAAAATATATAAATAGTGCTTATCAAAATTTATAATGTATTTTGTATTTTAACATTATTATGGATGTCTTGATATTTCTAACGTCATTTAATCTTCATCCATAATCCAGAGATTTTCTGGTTCGTCCATGCCGCTTCCAGAGCACATTGTTGTGCTTCTTGAGCACAGTGATATCATTCGTACGCACATTGCTTTGGTTAATAAGTTAATTTTTGTTTTCCGGTGCATTTTTTTCTTTAGTTGAATATTGTGATCGTTTATGATTTGTGTTGAAGATCATGCATTAAATTTGTTTAAATAATTGGTCTTTATTTATTTCCTTACAAACACATTTTTTACTTTTCAGGTTCTGGGTGCATTTGTTATGTCTTCTATAGAAGCACATTGTGTGCCGACAGCAAGTTGGCATATTCTTTTATTTTTTTAAAAAAAAAAAAATTTATATTTATTCTATTATTATTATTTGTTTTAAAATATAATAGGACCTTGCAGCACCGTAAATATGTCAATTGAACAAATTTAGCTGGTAGATGGTCTATTTGACCTTAATTTAGTTTGTGGGTGAGTATAGAGCATTCCGTAGTAGATAGGTCTATTTGACACTTGTGCCAAAAAAGTAGCTAATTAGTGCCTGCCACCCACCATATCAGGGAGTAAAATTTAGAAAGTAAGATTTGAGAATTGAGAATCCATGTAGTAAAACTCTATTAGAAATTGTGTGCATCATTTGACTAAAAAAAATATGAGTTAATTACAAAATGGTCCCTTGACTATAGTGAAATTACCAATTTGGTTCTTGACTATTTTTTAACTAATTAAGTCCCTCAACTTTAAATTTTTAACCAATTTGGTCCTCCGTTAGTTTGACCGTTAGTTAACTGTTAACTTGGGACCCAAATTGGTAATTTTGCTATAGTCAAGGGACCATTTTGGTAATTAACTTTAGGGGTGGGCAATTCGATTTAGTTTTCTCAAATCGAACCGTACTGACCCAAACCGAACTAGTTTGGTTTGGTAATATACCGAACAACCGAACGGTATTAAATTCTTGTATACCGAACGGTTCGATAAAAAACGATCCGAATTGTTCGGTAAAATATTGAATTGAACCGAATTACCGTTGATTTATAAAATAATAATAATAATAATAATAATTAATATAATAATTAATAATAATATAATAATAATAATAATAAAAAAAATAAAAGTAAATCCAAGTCCCTTTTCTGCTTGCTCTGCCGTTCAACTCATATTACACGGGTATCTCTCGTAAATATTTTATTGGATTTCTTTATGGTTTGTTATCAAAAGTTATATACTATGTGTTATGTGTTTACATTCAATATCCAAAGCCTAATATATAACAAAATAGCATCCAAGTTCAAACGTATTCGGTTCGGTTCGATTTTTATCGAACAATTCAGTTCGGTTCGAGTTTTTACCGAACTGTTCAGTATACAATAATCTATTACTGTTCGGTATATTACCGAATCTAACTAGTTTTGGTACGGTTCGGTTCGAAAAACTGAACCGAATTTACCTACCTTTAAAGTTTAATTACCAAAATGGTCCTTGACTATAGCGAATTACAATGTGGTCCCAAGTTAATGGTTGACTAAACGGTATCAAACAAAACAGAAGGGACAATTAGTTAAATTTACATGTTGAGACTTATTGTCAAAAAAATGGTCAGAACTAAAATGATTAATTTCGCTATAGTCCAAGGACCATTTCAGCAATTAAACTAAAAAATATTGTAAGACAATAAGATTTTTCTCTTGTAAAAATTACCTACTAATCTGATTTATCAACGTGAAGAAACTTCTAGGAGTACTATTTGATGACTCTTAATTTTGACACTAATGTATAGGTATTTCTTTTACAATAACAGTGGCAGACATTTTGGGATGAGACAAAAATCTTGACCAAGATATGAATGGTGTGTACATATTTTTCCGGGTGGTTTATAAAAGTTTAAAACAACGGATACGTCAATATTAGGAGCTACTAATTCCAACAACTAAAATGAATTGGGTTTCAGTCTTGGGAGAAACAGGTCAAAATAAATAGAGGCTTTTAAACATCCAAGAAACCTTATAGTACAAGAATGGATTAAAATGGAACAAAGCAAAGTAAACACTATTTGGGTAAGAATAATTAAATTATATTTTAATTTGACTTTTTGATGACTACTATGAATTGTTTATTTGGGTTAGAAAAAATCAATGAAGTTTGGGTTAAATAGCTTTAATTTTTGTATTTTTAAATGCCTAAAATTCAAAATGCCAACTCAAAGGTAACTCTTTCAATTAACTTTTGAGAAAAGAAATTATACAAATACCTATTAGCTCATTTACCAAAATACATTTCTACAATCAGATAATGTTATCAACTAGTTATACCATCTAAATGTAGGACATTGTTACATTGGGAATCTCTATTGTGAATATTCTTCCCAAAAGGCTGAATTCCCAACCTCAAGGGTCCTCCACACTCCGGCTCGACAGAGCATCTGAGAGGATGTAAATCATGGTAACTCAGTTTGAACACAGAAGCTAAATCTTTGCTTACTGCATCACACTGTCATTGGTGAGACTTGATCCCTAGTCATTTTCCTCAAACTTCACATCTTTGACTAATTGAGCTGCCCATGCGGACAATTTTAATGAGAATATTTAACATATTATTGCAGAGTTGGTTTTCAGAATGTTTCATCTAGAACAAGTCAAAGAAATAACAATCGTTATACCCATACTTAGATTAGTCAGGACGGAGCCAGAAATTCGGTTGAGGGGGAGAGAAAAAGTACAGGACGGACTTCAAAAAAATTTCTAGTAAAGGAGAAACATTAAAACAAAAGAGATAGTTTAAAAATAAATAAATAAATTACCTAAGAAACATAGTTGTAAATATTGTTAGATATGGATGTAAAATAAAACATAAAGAAACTTTATAAAAAATTCATAACAAAATATGAAATATAATTAATTTGATAAAACCAATTTGAATAGAAAAACACATTATAAATTACACATCTCATTATTAATATAAAAAAATGTTATATGTGTGTGTGTGTGTTAAATATTAAAAAAGTATTAAAAACTATTTTTGTTGTTAGGATTTGCCATTGATGTTTACTATTGCTAAATATATATGCTCTACCAACTACTATAACTCCATTCTTTTTTTCTTTTTTTTTTTGAAACAAAACCGTAACATTCTATTAAATGTATAACAAACCGGAAATACAAGTAGGTGGCACATGAAGCCACATTCTCAGAGCCAGACATAGAATCGATCGCCCGAGCTAACGCATGAGCTACACAATTCGTTGTTCTTCCTAACATGGGATATAGAAGATACCCCAATGTCCTTAGCAATCGTACAGACATTGCTTTACAATAAGGACCTACGTACGAAAAATCATCAAAAATGAAATTAAAAGCAGTACAGAAATTTAAACAGTCCGATTCAAGAATAATGTTATTAAAGTGTTGCTCCCTGAACCAGCCCAGAGTTGCCATGACAGCCAGGGATTCGGCCACAAAAGGATCACGATCGTTACCAAGTCTTCCCACTAGCTCGCAGCTACGAACATCCTTCGTGATTCCGGATGGATTGCACCGTAGCCTGCACTGTGATCAAAGATAGCTACATCAATATTGCACTTGAGAACATTTGATAGGTGGTGGTACCATTGAGCCCGTACAGAAGAACTTTGATGCGGTAGTGCTGTGCTTGACGAAAGTCTACTCCATGTAGTTTGAAGATCAGCTACTCGAGTTCTTGACGCCAGTAAGGATTGGGATTTGTCATGCCAAACCTTGTTGTTTCGAGCTTGCCATATTGTCTAGAAAATTGCTGCCAATTTTGTCGCCTCCTCTTTCGACGGATTGCTAATCCATGATGCATGAAAACTGAGAATGTCCAACCCCTTTAAAACATCAACCTGCTCCCAGATCTCCAACGCGAAGTGGCATTCACAGAAAAGGTGGCTCGCCGTCTCGATCAAGAAACCACAAAAAGGACATCCTCCGCCGATCCAAACCATCTTTTTCCTTAAATTGTCACGTACTGGTAAAATACCCCGAGCGCACCTCCAAAGCAAATTCTTGACCTTACGGGTGGTATTGGTAAAGCCCAAAGGCTGACCATGCCTAAAAAGTGTCCTCCAGTTTCGTTGAGTGACCGTCTCGCTCATAAGAAGCGATACCGTTTGGACAGTGTAAGGCCGGTATATCGCCCCCAACCATTTTCTCCAGCAGTCTGGAAAGTTGATATTAATCGGGGTTGATAAAATCTAGTGCATCGTCCTCATGGAAAGGTCGCTTACTACCTCTTCGTTCCCCAGGCCCTGCGCATCTAGTTAAACATGACTCTATCTCCATCCCGAAAGCTCCTCAATTAACGGCGTAAGTTAGTGCGGGTTGGAAGGAGCCTGGTAGCAAGGCCAGCCCCAGATCTTCGTGTTCACGCATTACCAAACACGTTCTCGCTAGTGCCATCTGCAAGATCCTCTCCCGGCCATAATACTACGCACACAAAAAACTGGGATTTCCCACTGCTTTGCCTCCAGAAAGTCCGCGTATGGGATAGTACTTCGCCTTCATTCAATGACTAATAGTGAATCGGGTTGAGTTAGTAAACGCCAACCTTGCTTTGCCAATAGAGCGATGTTAAACTGATGCCAATTTCTTGAAGCCCATCCCACCGTTGATTTGGTGTACACATCATTTCCCAACTAAGCCACGTGAATGCCTCGACCTCCCATTTCCTCCACTTCCCCCACCAAAACCGATTGAACATTTTTTCTAGAGTATCCAAACACGAAGGGGGAGTAAATAAACTGACATAGTAAAAATTGGAAGTGAATTGTGCAATTCTCTTCAGAAGACCTCTTTACTGCACGGGGATAAGAATTTGTGTTTCCATGCTCCAATTCCTCGCCCGGATAAATTATTCTTTATAAGTTGAACACAGCTACCTTGTTCGTCCATAAGGACAGAATGGGAGGCCTAGATAGAGCCTAGGTCCTCGGTCTCAGGCACACCAAAAAGACCAGAAACCAATTCTCGTGCCTAAACCGGTGTGTTACGGCTAAAAACCGCGCTGAATTTATAAAAGTTTATCAAGCTGACCAATGCTGTGCAATAAAGATCAAGACATTTTTTAATTCGGGAGCTTCCTGTTGATTATGGGCCCTGAAAAAGAGCAAGCTGTCGTCAGCAAAAAATAGATGAGTGCTGGCCGAAACACCCTAGCCACCCTCCCCTATGAATGTCTCCCCGATCCTCTGCCTGTTGCAGAAGAATAGAAAAGGCCCTCAGCGCAGAGTATAATAAATAGGGTGACAAGGGGTCACTTTGTCTAATACCCAAGTGGACACACCTGACCCACGGCTGATCCATTCACAAGAATGGAATAGTTAACCGAGGTGACACATAGCATCACAATTCCGTCAATCCCTCTCAAAACCCAACGCCTCATCATTCCCTCATATCAAAATTCCGAGTGACACATAGCATCAACAATTCCGTCCAATCCCTCTCAAACACCTTAGCCATATCGAGCTTTAGCGCAGCCCACCCAATCCCTCCCGCCGTTTTCCTTCGTAAATAGTGCCCGATTTCACCGGCCACTAAAATATTATCTGTTAGGCCGGTCAAGAACAAAAGCATCTGGGGTTGAGACACTATGTGTTCCAGATGCCCTTTTAGCCTGTTAGCCAACATTTTAGCCAGTACTTTGTAGAGACATTGCAAAGGGCTATCGGCCTCAAATCTGACACCTTAGTCGGTTAGATTTCTTGGGATTAATACGATGTTTGAATCATTAAAGCCAAGGGAAAATTCTTGGTTTCCACACTTTAAGCAGAAAGACAGTCAGATCGTGTCGACCACCGCCAGAAATGCTAAAAAAACCGGTGACATATCCCGTCAGGACCGAGGGATTTTTCAGGTGCAATGTCAAAAAGTGCTGCTCTCACTTCCGCGGACGTGAACGGTTGTCTCAGAGATGTGTGCATCTCGTTTTCACCGTTCCCGAACCCGATGAAAGAGGTCAGCATACAAGTACTGGAGCTAAAAATAGAAGTGTAATACTTAGGATTCTGCATGCATTGCTTCGCCTCTTGCCAAGCATCGTTCTGATCTTGTAGCATTAATAATTTTGTTCGCGTCGTGCCGTAGAGCCTTATGGAAAAATTTTGTTTTGCGTCGCCATTGTCTGAGAAAGCTGTTTGGATCTTTGTCTCCAAAAAATTTCTTCCAATTTTAGTTGGCCCTCCAATTCATCTTTGCTTCCGAAAGCTCTCGCATCCCTTGGGAGTGCGATCCTCTTTCAAATTTGACCAGGGTGCGTCGCAAGTGTTGATACGGAACCAAATCTACGATGGTGTTCGGCGCCCATCTCCTCAAGTGCTCGCACATGTAGCAATGTGGGACTGAAGTCCATTCCAGGGAAAACGCCAAGCATCACAACAACCTTCGCCACCCCTCCTCTAAAACCAGGCGATTCGATTGAAAGACCGATATGCTGCCCGACACAGGTTCTTCGTCTAGGTTCACCATGAGGGCACAGTGATCCGAGGCTTGTAAGATATTATGAACAACAATCTTCGTGCATATCCATCCATCTCCGTTGTGGCCACCGCTCTATCCAGTTGCTCTCACCACTCCTCCGTACCTCGACCTTCTCCTAAGTAAATCTGCCGCCCTGCATACCCAGATCAACTAAATTGACAGTCCCCCAACGCATCATTGAATGCATCAATCAGTGATGCCGGATGGGGATGAATGCCTCGCTTTCTCCGATGACTCTATGTCGCTTAAAGTTGCCAACGACCACCCAAGGGAGAGGTGAATCGTCCTTGAGCTGCCGAAGCAGCTCCCACGTGTGTGTGTTAAATATTAAAAAGTATTAAAAAAAAAAACTATTTTGTTGTTAGGATTTGACCCTTGATATTTACTATTGCTAAATATATGCTCTACCAACTACTTATAACTCCATTCTTATTAACATTTAGTAGTTTTTTTATACTAATACTAAAACATGTACTATACATACATATATACAAATAAAGATTATATATGGGGTGGGGTGGGGTGAGGTGAGGGGGGCGGCGGCCCCCCTTGGCTCCGTCCCTGAGATTAGTAACAAATAAATTCATTTTTAGTATAATGAATTTTGATTGTTTGAAAATCTATTTTTAGAATATTGCATATTTGTTATTATATATTATCTGAAAAAAAATTAGTACATTAAAAATAAACATTTATCAATCGCTATGCTATGGACATGTGTCCAGCATGCATTGTGGACACGGTAACGGTGCGTTAGTGGCAGCGTTATCTTCCATTTTTTTTTTTTTTAATTTCAGACCGCTTCATTATCCATATGTTCATCATTTTATCACTATATGTTCATAATTGTAAGTTCATATTGTCAAAGCTCTGTGTTCATAATTCCATAACTGTACATTCATACTTCTATAATTGTAATTCATAATTTCGTAACTGTAAATTCATAATTTCTGAAGCTCTATGTTCACAATTTTAGAGCTCTATGTTCATAATTTTATAACTATATGTTCATAATTCTAAGTTCATAATGTCAGAGCTTTGTGTTCATAATTCCATAACTGTACATTCATAATTCCATAACTGTACATTCATATTTCCGTAACTATACATTCATAATTCAATAACTGTAAATTCATAATTTTCGAAGCTCTATGTTCACAATTTTAGAGCTCTATGTTCATAATTTTATCACTATATGTTCATAATTGTAAGTTCATAATGTCAGAGCTATGTGTTCATAATTCCATAACTGTACATTCATAATTCCATAAGTGTACATTCATAATTCCACAAACGAATAACGTTGTTAACAACGAGACAAAATCAAATTTTTTTTTAACTGAAATGCCGCGTTTTCTCTCAAAACGATGTCGTTTTCGACTCGTGTCCATAATGCATTGTGGACACGTGTCCACAACATAATTTGCGAACATTTATTAATACATTGAAAATGATGAACATATTTTGTATTGGAAATTATTAAGTCAAAAGTTATTATATTTATCAATGTCTAATTAAATATGAGTTAGCTCGGACTTATTAAAAAGTAAAAATCTTAATCAGGTTTGGCCCACACCCCCATAAATCGCAAATTATATTGTGCACCGCGGTGCATGATTGATCATGCACCGCGCATCAAAACGACGTCGTTTTGTTTAATGAAAAGAAACATAATTTTCGCAAAAATTAACTCTGTTCTTCAGTTTAATTTCTTATACATTGCAGTTTCAGTTCAACACAACTACAGTTTCATTCAATATTTATACACTCAAATGTGTGAAAATGTTATTTAATTTTATTTTTTATACACTATAGTTTCATTAAAACACAACTACATGATCATTTCAATGTTATTACAGCTTCATTGTACATATACACTCAAATATGTGAAATGTTATTCAGTTTCATTTTATATATATGGTAGTTTCATTTCACCACAACTACAGTATCATTTTCATATAACTGCAGTTTCATTTGATAATATAAAAATAATATATGGGACAGTATCGGTTTAGACACACTGTAGTGTCACTCCATTATAACTGCAGAAACGTCGTCATTTTGACACACTGCACCGCGGTGCACGATATTACGACTGCCCATAAATGGCAAATTTTACTGTGAACCATGATCTATGTAGCAGTGTAGACCATGACAATATTGCTATGTTTTTTAGTTTCATTTTCCCTCCACACTAGTTTCATTATAGTAATACTAAAGTATCATTTTAATTCTACTATAGTTTCATTTGATAACATACATTATTGCTTGAGCTCTATCTTTTTGTTTCATTTTTCACACACTAGTTTAAATTACACTAATATTGAAATACTATTTCAATTACACTTCATGTCATTTGACAATATATGTTATTTTATAACTCTGATTTTGTTTCATTTTTCATGCACACTAGTTTCATTTTATATGAACACTAAAGTATCATTTTAATATACTACAGTTTCATTTGACAATGATATGCTCTGTTTTTTAGTTTCATTTTTCACACAACTAATTTTATTATAATAACACTAAAGTATCATTTTATTCTACTACAGTTTCATTCGACGATCATGGTCCACACAACAATGATGTATGGACCATGGTCCACTGTATAACAAATTCCCAAAAAAAAAAGCA
>VALG01003243.1:0-11544 GCA_009835305.1 Ipomoea purpurea | reverse complement strand
ACCTTATTTGTACACCTGTAGGCTTTTTAGATATGCTCTGGCAACTGGTTAAGTATAGTGAGATCAACACTAGGGTGTCAATAACTGAGTGACCTTTAACGCGGTTACACTTGCACGGATGCTCTTTAATTGATAACAAACTCTATCAGGTAAATACATACCTACCCATCTTTTTAAAATAGAAACAGAACACCATATAATACAAATATAGAACAGATGATCATTAAACACCTGCATAATTGTTACTTATTACTTAAGGTGATCTTTTTTTAATCATGATCTGTATATATGTTCGATAGTAGAGTTCATTTGTAAGCTTTACCTCATTAAAATTTAAAATTTATTTTAAGTTTTTAAGGGCGCGCATTCTCTATTGCGTTTTTAGTTTTCTATAGTGTTGCATTCAAGTTCATGTATGTTATTAGTGATTCCTTCGTGTAAAGCTTATTTGAGATTATGAGATCAACAACAGTATACATTTTTTTTTTTTATTTATATTGTTTTTTATTTTTTATTATCCTGTAGTTTGTATACGAGCAAGATTGATTTACATTGACTGCTAATGACTACAATTTAAATGTGAGTTTAAACACTTATGTGTAATTGGAGTTTATCTTATATAGGAGGCTGGCTATCTGTCATCATTATTGTAGGGAACATATATTATTCATCCATTTTATTCTGACACTTCCAGGATTTTCCTCCATTAATTGGTTTCTTGTTAACGAGTGCTTAAATGAGAGCTGCTTATTATTGAAAAGTTGGTAGTTAAATATTTGCTAGTGCATGTTTATATTTAGAACGTTTTATATTTGCTAATGTAGAGAGGTCAGCGAATATGTAGTTTATTGATGTTTATGAAGGTAGGTGGTGGGCTTAATATTTTACTACTATATTGTATTTATGTTCCTCCCGTTGTTGTATATGTTAAATTTTTACGTTTATTGTTTATTTTTAAATAATATAATATAATATTCTACTCTTGAAACATGCATTTGGCTGTTCGCCTTGAGATTGGGTAATTTTAGATGACTGGATGCTTATTTAGATTGGTTATTGTCTAACTGAATATATGAGGAATAAAGAAAGTTTATATATAAACCAATAGATTCTATTAACTGAACATGTACTGTTATCTTATAACCACTCACTGTTTTGTTACTCTTATTAATACTAGCCAAGCTGGATCTAATAATTATGTATTAGGTCAAATGATAGGATAGAGAATATCTAAGGTACTGGATGTGTGGTTTATGGATAATATCCTGAGTTGGTATAGTAGGAGTGTGATAATATTATATGATTTTATTTTATATATGTTAATAAGTTATATAATAATGCTATGTTATGGTATAGGATGTCGCCGTCAGTTCTATTTTTTAGCTTTAGTGTATAAAGTATTATTTCATAGTATTGTTCCTATCGTATTATGATCCTGGAATGTTTTATGGTGATATTCTTTAGTTTATTCATTTAATCTGTATCACGATCGGTAATTTATAATTTCACTAGATTTTTCTTATCATATTACTGTAGGTTTGATGTCCATTTGGCAGGCTTCCACGCGGCTCTATAAGTTACACTCAAATTAAACGAAAATTAAATATATATCATTCTATTGCTATGATAGTTTTTTGTCTTGGGTTTTAGGGTCTGTTTGCTTGTTTCTTCTTTTTATTGCTTTTTCGGACTGTAACTGTCTCCTTTGTTCGACCTCTCAGTGATATCAGTCCTCCCTCCATCCTCTATGGTTTCCTGTAGCCATTTTGGGTTAGGTGTTTTGGTCCTAGTCATCTCGCGCGTGAGGCGCCCCTCGATGTGGTCACCTGCACTGTCTCACGATATCCATCTTTAGGTCTATTCCACGCTTTTCATGGTAGTTTAGTTTGTGTCGAGATTTCATTGTTTTATTAATTATCAATGTACCAATACTTTATATGAGTAGTGCAGTTTTTCCTTGGACTTTCTTTTCTCTCCCTTCGCTTTTTCTTGCACTTCCATTTTCTTCCGAATTGATTCTTATATGATTTTTTTTTTATTTTTTAACTTATGTTTTCGTCGCTCTCCATAACCTTATTATTAGTCCACTGTCTACGGTGTTATTGATCTGCATGTAACCATATAATTTGCAGTCACACGAGGTCGCTTGTATTTATTTGCGTCATGGACTACTCAGTTTATTGATACGTTGGTTGTGAGTTTTGGCACTCGCACCTGTATGTCATCTTGTCAGGTGTTTAATATTTGTTGGGTTTGATTTCGGGATGTTTCCAGTTAATTTCCGCCTATGTATTTGGCTCATTGAGCCTGGTTGCATTTCTTTCGTAAGATTCCACAATATTATCACCCAGGAGTTTTTAAGATATTTTATAATATTAGATAACTAGTTCTCACTATCTCCTTGTGAAGTGGTACTAGCTTTGGTCTATTTATAAATCATAGCTTTAATAACCTGCCCTCTATTATTGGTCTTACCCTGGTTTATTTTTGTCAGTCAACATGTATGAGTGCCATGTCGTCTTTTGGAAGTGCCGATTTGTCCCGTTTGTTCTCCGCCCTCAGTTTTAGGTCGGCATTTGATTTGCTCGTCGTTTTATAATATTTAATAATGTTTTATTTATTTATTTTTTGATGGCATATTATCTTGTCTTATATCTAGATAGACTTATTCTATTATTATTTGCAGTATATAGTAAGGTATGTTATTAGCTTTGATAAATAAATATATAACGTAATGTTACTGGGAGTAAGCTCCTGATAATATAATAAAAAAATATTCCTAGTGCTGAGGTTCTTTGGAAGGCGTGAGGCAATGATCCTTTCACGATAGAATATAACGATGAAAAATCTGTTTGAGATTTTTATGTGAAGATATATGTTAGGGTTGCTTGTTATTGTGGTAATTACTACGACCAGCTGATAGTAGCGTGATGTATGTTGTTGAATTATATAATAGTAATTGTTGTGTATATAATTGTGAATTGTGACGATTATTATGGCTGGTTAGTTTACACTATTCGGGTGTTGTTTTATTTATATCACATCTTCTTTTCAGTAATTACAATCATAATAGCTATATTTATGGTGTAGTATTTTATGCAGAATACTCTGAAGTTTGTAATTTATGTTTTTAATGCTAAAATCTTACTAATTATTTATTATTATATATAATTTATATATATAATAAAATAAATTATGATTTACTAATATAATATAAATGATATAGTAATATATAGTATAATATGATATGTAATATGATAATGTATATTATATATATATAATCTGTGAATAAGATAATAGATTTTAAGGTTATGATTGAAAATAGTTCAAGTTTAAATTATCTTAAAATAAAGATAAGGTGTGAAATAGTAAAATAAAGAAGAATCTTTATATGGATTAAATTATATAAATATCATGTATATTTGAGGATTATTAAAGGTATGAATGAAAATAATATAATATGTAAAAATTATAAAGAATGAGAAAAAAAAGGTAAAGAGTTTAAAAAGAGAGTAAATGTGGTTAATTAGAAAATGAAAAAAATGAAAAGGAGAATAGGTTTAAAAAGAGAGTAAATGTAGTGTTGTAAGAAGTTAAAAGTTAATAGGTTTAAGTGGTTATAAAATGATATATAATATTGAGGAATTAATTTTATTTTAAAGGGTTAGATTAAGAGATGAATTATTATGTATATAAATATTGGAAGTTATAGATAATATTTATTTTTTAGGGAAAAATTTTTGTAGGATAGTAGAATTTGTTAGAATTTATGATGAAAATAAAATAATATTTTTTTATATAATATATATAATAATATAAAAGATTATGAAATTAATAAAAGTTTATGGTAAAATGGTAAGAAAAAAATAAATAAAATAATTGTGAATAATATTGATATATATAAAGGAAATAAAGAAAATGTGAAGATTTATAAGGTAAAGTGAAAGAATAATTAAAAGGTGTAGTAATAGATGATAAAATATTATTATTATGATTATAAATAATAAAAGGAGAATAAATATGATAAAAATATGAAATAATAAAGATATATATAGAAAATGAAATGAATAAAAAGTAATTAGAGAATAAAAAATGAAGTGAAATTTTTAATTTAATAAATAGAAATTTAAAATGAAGTATTTAGTAAAAAATATAAAATAAAATTAGGAAAAGTAAAAGAAATATGTTGATAAAACTAAAAAATTAAATAAAAATAAAAAAAATAGAAGTAATAAATAAAAATAAAAGGTAAAAAGGAAATTTTAAAAAATTGTTAATAATAAATATAAATGTAATAAGTGTAATGAAATTTAAATTTTGGTGGAATAAATATGTTGGGTAAGAATTTATAATATTTGAGTGTAATTTATATTATTGATAGTAACATAATTAAAAAATAATAAATAAGTAAAATAAAGTGAAATTTAAAATAAATAAAAAATAATTAAATATAAAAAAATAAAAATAAAAAAAAGAAAAAAGAAAAAAAAAGAACATTAAAATATAAAAGAAAAATTAAATAATTTAATAGATAAAGAGAAGGATATGGGTTTGAAAGTGTGATAAATAGGTGTTTTAATTTTATTAAAGTGTAAGTATTATAAAAAACATTGATTTTATTTTAATTTAATATTGATTAAAATTGTATATAATTTTTAGATTGAAGATATGATTGTTAATAGTTTATATTTGAAAAGTTTATATGTATAGTGGGAAGATAAAGTGAAAATATGATAAATGAAAATTTGAAGATATAGTATAGTTTGTATTTGTATGATAAATAGATATAAAATAGGTAAATGAAATGGTATGTTGATCATTATATAAAAATTAAGTGGAAAATAAAGCAAATGTACAGTTAATGGGATAGGACAGTTGTATAAGTTAGATTTGTACTAGCTATCCTAATTGTGTAGAAGAACTTCACTTAGTATATTCTCAGTATTGTAATTACGTTGGTCAATATACGAAACTTTATCCTCATCTAGTATCATATTTGTTAGTCTTTGCTTCCACATCGCATAAACTACACTCACCATTCAGTTATCTCCTTCAGTTTTGTTCCCCGATTCAAAAAATGCAATCGGCATCCCCCCTCTGAAACGGACAGTGACGCTGCCAACGTGCATCACCCTCTCCCGCTACCACCAACAATTTATCCTCACATCCAATTTTGTAGTATAAAATACTTCGCGAAACTACCTCTTCTGCGTACCCTCGACCGGTTCTTTTTGGCCAGTCCTTACCTCCAGCTACATCGATGGCACCTGGCCGGTCCCTCTGGCCCATTGAGTCCACCACGCGGTGTCGATTCCGACCTGCATGCGGTCGGCGTCAGCATTGGCGCATGTCATCTGGATGCCACAAGGATCAATCGATCATATATTGTATCCTTCCTTGTCTGAAGAGCGTACTGTACATTGTCGTCCGTTCACCAACAGCTCGTAAGTCTGCTTTTGGTTTGATGTGCTAGGACCCAACAAACCGGGATCTGGTTCTCAGTTTGCTACAGCCTGTTTCAAGCCTCCGTAAGGGATAACTCCTGAGGAAACCCCGACCGCATGGAGTGATGTCAGGACTTAGCTCTCGCGATCGGCCCGTCCCTGGAGAAAAAAACCTGTACCTTTCGGGGCTCCGGCCGATTTTCATTCTTATGGCTACCTCATTGGGCAGTATAGGAAGCCTAACATCCTGCAACTGTTGGACCCGTCAGGCGCAGGAGTTATCTTCTCCCCGAGGACTATCCCTCCGGACTTGGAGCGATGCCACCAAATCCCTGCCGCAGTGGCAGCGGCCGAGACGTCGACAGGCATGTACCGGTTCGGTGGCCAACAGTCGTGAGTGGTGGTACCTAAGATCAGTCGGTGCGGCCGTCAAGGTCCGTGACTGTGGTTATCTGGGGTTGCCAGATCTTGCCAGCAGCACGGACATAGCGACGGTACTGTTTCGCCGCACACGATGGCTCCTCAACTCCCCAAAGCGCACACAACAATGAACGATCGTGTGTACGATTTCCTCCGGCTCCGAGGTTGCGGCCTAGTATCCCGACACCGGCGCAGCGTCGCATGCGATGTCGGACGCATCACTGATGGTTGGTGCGAAGGATTATGTCAGGCAACAATGTGCTCAAGGTTGCACAGTTTAGTTTAGAAATTTCTAGTATTGGGCAATGCTTTGATTCCCTCCAAATTCTCATTCGTTGCCGTCGAATGTGTTAAATGTCCAGAATTGTCTATGCCATTATTATCTGTGCAAAGATTTACTGCTGACAATAATTTTTTTTTTCGAATTCCACCCCGTATTTTTCATTGTTAAGGACCGCGACAAGGCGGCACTTCTTAAAGGTCTAAGCTCTGGCGGTCTATACACGTTGTCAATTCCCCGCTCTCATTTTGCGTTTGTGTCCGCTCGTGCTCCTGTTCAGTTTGGCATAGTCGCTGGGGCATCCGCATGCTCGGGTCATCGTATTGCGGATTGTCCAGTGGTTTCAAATAAACTTGGTTCATCAGGATTGTGTTCGTCCTACCAACTCGGCAATCGTCTCATTTTTCCTTAGATAGGGTTCATTATTCTAGTTTAAATGTGTTAGATCTTGGTATTCAAATATTTGGGCCCTGCTCCTGTTATTTCTACGAGTGGCTTTAGGTATTTGTTTTATTGTTGATGACCATACACTTTTCTGTTGGGTGTATCTACTACGCTTGAAATCTGACATTTATGAAACATTTGATTTATTTCGAACTATGGTGGAACGCTTGTTTTCCTGTTCTATCAAGACCTCCAGCCTGATTTAGGGGGTGAATACTGCACTTGCACCTCTTTTTAACTCTCTTGGCATTGTGTATAGGCCAATCTGTGCCTATACACACGAGCAAAATGGTCAGGTTGAGCGCACCAGCATGGCAATTGTCGAGACTGTTTGGCTCTCCTAGTTGAAAGCTCAGTTCCACTTAAGCATTGGGATTCTGCGTTTGAAATCGCAACTTAATTGATAAATCGGCTACCATCATCAGCCTTATAGTTTGATAGCCCTTATTACCGTCTATATAAAACTCCTCCCACATACACTTTCCTTCGGGTTTTTGGTTGCCTCTATTTTCCATATCTCCGGCCATATAATCGACATACAAATAGAGTTTCGTCTGTCCCGTGTGTCTTCCTAGGGTATCCTGCGTCATTCCGAGGGTATCATTGCATGAACCTCAATACTGGAAGATCTATATCTGTCGCCATGTTAATTTGATTAGCCTATATTTCCTTTTACATCGGGCTCTTCTTCTCAGGGAACAGCTCAATCTACGGCCTCAGAGGTGCCCTACCTTGGGCTCTATTCCCTTGGTACCTATTGCTGATGACTCAGGGCCTGCACATGTGGATGTTACAGATACTACTGATGTAGCCACATCCGGTCCCGCACCTCGGCGGCATGGTCTTGCGAAACCTACAGACTAGTCTCATGTTATGCGGCTGCGTTATATGACTCGGGCACATGAGAGTCGTTTCATGCTCTTCCATAACGGATGACCAGCTGATCCAACGTGTTACTCCTAGGCTGTTGGCCATCCACAGTGGCGTGATGCTATGGATTAAGATTTTAATGCACCCTTGCACAATCACACCTAGAGCTCTTTCCGCAGACCTGGTATGAACATCATCGGGTGAAAATGGTTTCGCCACCAAACGCAACCCTGATGGTTTGTGGAGCACTATAAAGTTCGTCTGGTACCAAAGCCTCAACCAGGTGGCTGGCGAAGACTTTTTTAACACCTCAGTCCGGTTGTCAGGCCCACAATGGTTTAGATATTGTTGTCTCTGGTTATATCCTGGGGGTGGACCTTACGTCAATTTGACATCCACAATGCCTTCCTCAATGCCGTTTGCTGAAAACTGTCTATATGTGGCAGCCTCTTGGGTACTCTGACTCGGTACATCCTGGTCATGTCTGTTTGCTCCAACGCTCTCTCTATGGATGAAGCAGGCGCCCCGTTGATGGTCAAGCTCTTGCATGACTTTTTTTGTCTATAGGTTTTCTTCGTCTAAAGCCGATGTCTCTGGTATATCCTGGGGGTGGCATACTCAATTGGACATCTATAATGCCTTTCTCAAAGGCCTTTAATTAGCGAAACTGTCTATATGTGGCAGCCGCCCGAGTACTCTGACTCGTGACATCCTGATCATGTCTGTTTACTCCAGCGCTTTCTCTATGACTGAAACAGGCGCCCCCTGGAAGGTTCAAGTGCTTGCATGACTTTCTTTTGTCTATTGCTTTCTTCGTCTAAAGACGTCTCTCTTTTACTATTCAGCTAGGACTCACAGGTGTATCTCCTAGTCTATGTCGATGATATCATTATGATGCAATGACCTACTCTCATTACCACCTTGTTGCATCATCTGTCCTATACCTTCAAAATATGGGATCTTGCACTCCTAGGTTTTTTCATTGGTATGAGATTCTTTTAGTTGACAGAGACTGGTGCTTCTCATCGCAGGTATATTATGAGTGATCTCTTATAGCGACCGGTATGACTGATTGTAAGCCCTCTTACACCTTGCTTCGTGACTCGCTGTGGTTTCCAATATTGAGTTATTTGACAATCCCACTCAGTATCGACGCTTAGCTGGTGTTCTTCAATATCTCACTATTACTTGTCCGGATCTTTCTTATGCGGTGAATCGGCTTTGTCAGTTTATGCACGCTCCCACTGTGGAGCATTGGGGTTATCTTAAGCGGGTACTGTGCTATGTTAAGAGCACTCAATAACGCGGGTTACGGTTATTTGTGTCTTCGTCTTGTGATATTCATGCTTTTTTGACTCGGACTGGGCTGAATGACCGGTCAATCGGAAGTCTACCAGTGGGTTTGCGGTCTTCCTTGGTTCTAATCTCGTCTCCTGGCTCTCATTGAAGCAACGGACCGTGGCTCGTTCTTCGACTGAAGCAGGGTATAAGGGTCTTGCTGATGTCTCTGCCGAGGTCACGTGGGTTGTTTCCTTATACGAGAACTTGGCATGTGATAATCTTGGCTCTATGTACTTTGTGTGCTAATCTGGTATTTCACGCCAGAACGAAACATGTTGAGATTGACTATCATTTCGTTCGTGGCAAGGTAGCCTTAGGGGACTTCAAGTCGATTTTATGTCTACAAATGATCAATTGGCTAATATTTTTATGAAGCCTCTAGGTCTCCTCTATTTTGGGGCTCTTCGGACAAGCTCAATTGTTTCCCCTCCAAGCCTTGAAATGAATAATATATAGATAACTATCAACTAAGTAAGAACTAATTAGATTAGTACTAGCTCTCCTAAATATCAATAGGAAAAATATATACACATAGTTATATATCTAAGGTGTTTTAGTACCGTTTGTATATAAATATACTAGAAACCTTATCAATTAGAAAGCAACACTCAAGATACAAAGTACATTCTATGATATGTACAAAGCAAACATCTTAAAGTCACGTATATATCATCGAATACACTAATACATGTTAGAAAATTCACTTTATAGTCAACAATCTCGAGTGCCTTTATCATGTCAAAAAATGCAGCTTTGTAGTGTTAGTAAAAGGAATGATCAGTGAAGGAACGCTTGTATAAAAGAGGAGGCGCATCCATTTAGTTGATAAATGACCCAAAAAAAAGATTCGATTAAAAAATTATGATAGCATTTTTGTAATTTTTACAGTGCATTGAAAAATATTTGATAGTCCAATTCACATATAGTTAATAGTGCACACATTTGAGTGTATTATCAATTTAGCCACAAAAATACTATCAAGTGATTCAAATACACCATAATAACTATGAATATATGAGATTAAACAGCAATTTTAACAAAACGCTTGTTCCCACCTAAAAAACTTGCATATATATATAATATATATATTATATATATATATAGTATATATAGTATATATATATACTATTATATGATTAATTAGGTTTCAATTTGAACCTGTGTACCATTGTGCACAGTTGATCTTGTTTGATCTTGTGGTTTATAATTTTTTTGACTTGATAAATATACATCACTGCACTGCAACATGTACGACTGCACCACTCGAAAGATCTTGGCCGTCTGATATCTCATCTAAATGGTAGATAAGAGTTTACAAGTTCAACCCAAGCTCTGTGGTGTGTGTGTGTCACCACTCCTTAATACTTTGTATTATATTAGTAGGTAATAGTTACGACACGCATTGCACGAATAGTCTAATGCCCAATGTGTAATTTTAAATTAACATTTTCAGAAAATTTAAAAATAGCATTCGTATCCTAGCGTATATCTAATACAAGATTATCAAATCTATACTATATATAAAAAAAAATCCTACTATTTTAACTTCCCGCCCAATCCCTAAAAATTCTCGTTCTAATAAAATATATTGATCTACTTTCCTATTCGCACAATAATTCTGGGTTTAAAATTCTATTCTAATATTATAAAATACTGTAATACAATTCCTATTGTCATTCTATCTATCTATCTATACATCTATCTATATATTAAAAACAAAATTCTGCAATTTTAACTTCCCGCCCAATCCCTAAAAAATCTATCTTCCTAATAAAATATATTGATTTATACTTTCTTATTCGTACAATAATTCTGGGTTAAAATTCTATTCAAATATTATACAATACTGTAATACAATTCCTATTGTCATATATCTATCTATCTATACATCTATACTATATATAAAAATAAAATCCTGCAAATTTAACTTCCCGCCAAATCCCTAAAAAATCTCTCTTCCTAATAAAATATATTGATTTCTACTTTCCCATTCGTACAATAATTCTGGGTTAAAATTCTAGTCCAATATATAAAACTGTAATACAATTCCTATTGTCACTCTATCAATCTATCTATACATCTATACTATATTATAAAACAAATCCTGCAATTTTAACATTCCGCCCAATCTTAAAAATCTCTCTTCCTAATAAAATATATTGATTTCTACTTTCCTATTCGTACAATAATTCTGGGTTAGAAAAAAAAACAACACACATACATTTTGGGTTAATATTTCCCAAACCCCCCTAATAATAAATAATAATATTTTTTATCGCGTCGTTGGCCGGCTAGAAGTCCGAAATCGCCCCTCCGCGATTTTTTAATTTTTTGTATAGGTTGTAAAGTATCATAAAGTTCGACAAGGCATAAATTTTGACTCTATTGTCCGTTTTGGACAAATGTTTTTTTGAAATCGCGTATTTTTTTGAGATCTATCCACCGCAAATTGCCCTAAGCGGTTTGGCCCACTAATTTCTAAAAAAATGCTTTATTAAATAGTTTCTAAGAAAAAACTATGAGAATCTTATTTTTATTAATAAATTTTTTAAATTTTTAATTAAAGAAATTCTGTGTATTATTAATAATCCTCTTTATAATTGGGTAAATGATTTTAATTATGGGAAATTAGGGAATAATTAGATAGTGAGCATCAAAAAAAAAAGAATAATTAATGATGTAAATAGAAACCTAAAGAATATAGAATGAAGAAATTTCAATATGGTTATATATAATATGTGACTC
>VALG01003240.1:0-13504 GCA_009835305.1 Ipomoea purpurea | reverse complement strand
TTGCTTCAGTTTCCTGCCTCCCAAAAATTCTAGCCATGCCAAAATCAGATATTTTTGGGTTCATGTTTCGTCCAGTAAGATGTTACTGCTTTTTAGATCTCTATGAATGATTGTCAACCTCGAATATTTATGGAGATAAAGCAACCCCTGAGCAACCCCTTCTATAATGTTCAAATCTGTTCCCCCATCTTAGCAGCTCCTTCCTATTAGGGTCTGTTTGTTCATACCAAATTCATACAAATGAATCACATAATATATGAATAAGTAAATAAGTAGTGAATGATCACTTGTACATATACTTACCAAATAAAATAGAGTCTAAACTTTTATTAGGCATATACTCGTAAATTAGAATTTTCTCATCTTCTTCAATGCAGCACCCAAAAAGTCTAACAAGATTAGTATGCTGGAGTCTGGCAATCAATAGAATTTCATTCTTAAACTCCACAAGACCTTGTCCTGAGCTTTTTGAGAGTCTCTTAATAGCCATTTCTTGCGTATTAGGTAATGTTCCCTAAAATTTCAATACAATAAACATATTATTTAGTGGATGGTAAAACTTTTTTAAATAAAAGATCTTCTAAACTAATTACCTTGTAAACTGGTCCAAAACCACCCATTCCGAGCATATTTGCATTAGAGAAGTTGTTTGTAGCCATAACAATGCTCTTAAAGCTAAATACCTGCAGTTCATGACTAATTTTTTTGTCTTATATGTTCTTGTTCACTCTTGACGGTGTCACAACATCTCTTAGTTCATCCAGTAACAGACTGGCTTTGCCTGATTGTTTGTCATTGAAATAAAAAGCCATATATTAGAGGATTGATCATCTAAACATGCATGCATGATTCCCAAATGATGTGGTATTTTTGTAATTAAAATTGTGCATTTGGAGATGTTTAACTATGCATTTGAAAAATAATTAACAGTGAATTAAGAAAAAAAAAAATCAAATACAAAATCAGGCATTACAAGATGCAAAAATCATAATTATAGGAGTAATCATAGAAAATAAAAAATGTAGCATCATTTATAGATAAATACTTGTCGAAAGAAGTTTCTAGGTATATGTACACAGTGAGTTATTTCAAATGCACAATAAGCTATGGTATTACAATATGTACAAAAGGATATGAATATATAGTTTCACACCATCACGCTCCGAATCTCTCTCTCTCTCTCTCTCTCTCTCTCTCTCTCTCTCTGTCTCTCTATACTATTAATATATATATATATATATTATATAGTATATATAATAGTATATAATATTATAGTATATAATATATGTATGTATGTATGTATGTATGTATGTATGTATGTATGTATGTATGTATGTATGTAGTATGTATGTATGCGAAATGAATCAGCACGCGACACGGGTCTTCAATGTATGTAAATATGTGATATGTGCAAGTAGTTATGCACCTATGCAAAGTAAAAAGTTACAGGTAAAATCACTTTACAAAGCGCACCTACTTTCACCTACAAGTACATGTAATTTTGCCTTGTAACATTCATTGATCTGAGTTCGTTCTGTTTGCCATCTTTTTGTCTGCGGGGGATCAGCGAGTAGTGAGTACCCCTGAAAATCACCGCAAACATTTCATGCACCTAGGTGCAACTACTATGACTATCGGTGCCAACTACGTACTTTATAACTAATAGGTGCACTTATATTGATGCTTAGTGTAAATTTTACTTGCAACTATAATACATTACGTACACTTGTAATACATTTTACTTGCACTTCGATGTTCAATTATTACGAAAATGTCACCACATTTTTTTAAATAATCATGTTGTTCTCATCCATAGATCTGGACACGGTGGACGGATAGCCAGCCTAGCACTCTAGCAGGCATCACATATTCGCTCGGGAAATTCCATTCGCATGGAGTGCAACTCATATATCTATATATTATTATATGATGACGCTCTCAGGTGCAATAAGTGCCGAGAAGAAAATGCGAACGAATCAGCGCGTGACACGTGTCCAGTCTGAATAACTTTAAAAAGAAAAACGCCGTGGCATTTTCGTAAATAATGAACAATCGAAGTGCAAGTAAAATCTCTTATAAGTGCACCTATTTTTCACCTATAAAGTGCAGGTAATTTTGCCTTGTTAGCATTCACTTTCAGCAACCATTCATGCACCTGCTGGTGTGCTTAAACACTATATGTGCAACTATTTATAACTATATGTGCAATATTTATAACTATAGGGTGCACCTACGCACCTATTAAGTGTAGTAATTTTTGCCTTGTTAACATTCATTGATCTGAGTCAGCGGTAGGTAATACTCCTGAAAACCACTCGCAAAACATTCATACACCTGGATGCAACTACTGTATACCCTATGTGCAACTACTTAGAACAAATAGGACAACTACTCAAGACTATAAGTGCAACTAAGTATTGATGCTCAGTGTAAATTTTTACTTGCACCTAAATCATTTTACATGCACTGTATATACATTTTACTTGCACTTCGATTTCAATTATTACGAAAATGCACCGCGTTTTTTTTAAAAAATCATGTTTTTCTCCATCCATTAGATCCGACACGTGGACGAACAGAATTCATTCCTATTTCACGCCTCGGGCGAGCCGTTCGCACCTGTAGTGCAAGTTCTATTATATATATGAATATATATATATATATACTATATATATGTACGTAATATATATATATTATATATATATGTTATATAGGTAGAGTTCCAGCTGAGGAACATGTGCTTAGGTGAGAGAACGTGAGAACACATCATGTGCATCCATCTAATATTTTTTAATGGTATAGATTAGATTAAGTGTGTGCGAAACGCGCATTAAATGTGTTGCAAACGCGATTAGTGTTTGCATACATTTAATGCGCGTTCGCACACACTTAATCTAATCTAGACCATTAAAAAATATTATAGGATGCACATTGGATTGTGTTCTCACGTCTCCACCTAAGCACATGTGGTCTTATATGATGCCTACACTATAAATATATAGTAGTAATAATACTATATATTATATATATCAGATCATTCAATATATATATATATATAGTTATGATAATCCAAAACCTTCACCTTTGTAGTCTTTTTCACTCGATAAATAGCAAAAATGGAGCATACTATTAGGAACATCACTGAAGCAAGACCAACAACCAACCATATCCACCTCTTCCTCGAGCTTGCTGCAGTCGAAACAAGGGATCCTGCATGCATATCTAATTAACTTCATATCAGATAACCGTCCTATTATAAGTTTGCAAGTATCAATATAAATTTCCTTTGCAAAAAAAAGTTATGTGAAATCGTCTCACGAATCTCAATCTGTGAGACGTGTCGGAATCTTTGTTAATGAGGTCAAACAACCCAACTCATTAATCAAAGATCGTTACCCGTCTCATAGATTGAGACCCGTGAGACAATCTCACATAAGTATTACCCTAATGATTTTGATTAATGGAGGAGATATTATGTCATTTTTAAATTAATAAAGATAAAGGATGTTTGCCAAACATAGCTCAAAAGGTAATTGAAAGCTGAAAAATTATAAGGCAGAAGCTGAAAACTGAAAGAGCGATTAAGCTAACTGATTATGTTTAAAAGTGTTTGGTAAAATTAACTTTTTGATAAACTGCTAAATGTAAAAAGATTAAAATGACATCTTCATAAAATTTAAATAGTTTAAATTTAAATAAGTTTGTTTACATATTAGAATTTAACATTTTAAAATGAAACTATTAGCATAATCATGATCTAGCATTTTAAAATTTCAACGACAATAAGCTTTTCAAATATTCAAGGCATAATGTGATAATATATATATATATATATATATTATAGTTTATATATATAATATTATATGTAGTATAAGGTAGTATATATATAGTATATATGTTTAGGATCAGGCTGGCGTACAAGACTTTCGTGCAGAAAATGCCGTGAGATGAAATTTGCACTATGATTAATGACCTCTTAAATCAATTGTATACGAAAATATGCATTGAAAGCTCAAAATCATGCACTTGAAGGTAGAAAAATGTGCACTTGAAGGCATCAAATTTACACTCGAAGAAAAAATAGTTTGTGCAATTGATGCAATTTATTGTACAAAAATGGAGGTTATTCAACTTAAGTTGTTATAAACTAATTACTCATACAAATCGTTTGTAAACTCACAAATTTTATTAAAAATTTAGTTTATTTGTTATTTGAAAATAATGCACAAGATATAACAAATACGGCCCAAAATTGTGCACTTGAAGGCAAAAAAAATGCCACTTGATGGCATAAAAATGTGCACTTGAAGGTAAAAAATATGCACTGAAGGAAAAAATGGTTCGTTTGAATGCGAGTATTTTTTATTTTTTTACACAATAGTAAGACACACATAACACTTGTAGGCATTAAAATTGAGCACTTGAGGACATAAAGAGGATCACTAGAAGGCAACGGGGATTAAAAAAAAAAAAGACACTAAAAGGAAAAATTCGAAGGAAATTAATTGTGCACTCTTAGAAAGAAAAACATGCATTTGAAGGCTACAAAACGTGAACTTGAATGCTAAAAATATGAACTAGAAGGAAAAAAATGGTTCAATGGAAGCTAAGTATTATTTTATTTTGTTAATACAATAGTAAGACACATGCACTTGTAGGCATGAAATTGAGCACTTGAGAGCATATGGAGGATCACTGGAAGACAATAGAAAAAAGAATACTAAAAGGAAAAATTAGAACAAAATCAATTATGCACTCTTAGAAAAGAAAACATGCCACTTGAAGGCTACAAAACGTGCACTTGTAGGCCAAATATTTGCACTCAAAGGCACAAAGATTGCAATCAATGAGAAACCAAGTACTGAACGAAACAGATGCACTCAAAGAAAATAAATATGCACTTGAAGAAGTAAAAATGTATACTCGAAGAAGAAAAATGTGCACTCGAATACAAAAGACAATTTATCGTTCACCTACTTACTCAAATTACAAAATATGCCACCCGCGCCGCAGTGGCAGAGCCACAATGGACCACCACCCCCCCTCTCACCCTTCCTCGTTGTATAATATATATGTACATGTATAAATCACTAAAGATACAGCGACTCAGTTGGTTGAACTTTGAATATGACATGAAATTCCATGGGTTTGAATCCCACTTATAAAATTTTGTATATTTTAGCTTCTTATCTTTATTTTAACTCTTCTCACCCTTCCATAAATTAAATGTATTTTTTTTTTAATTCTATTTATGTTGTATGTATATTTTAGCTTCTTTCTCTTTATTTTAACTCTTCTCACCCTTCAATAAATTAAATAATGTTTTAAGTCTATTTTTGTTGTGAATCATTTAATTAATGTAGTCAACAAGTTTATATTATTACTTCATCTATATCAAATTAATTTAGAAAAATAATTAAAAAGAAAATTAAAATTAAAGTATTTATGAATATAATGTCCTTTCTATTCAAATTATTTATCTAATCGATTATGATTTATATTTTTTCACAAATATTTTTATAACATTTCAAAGTGTTTTGGCTCCGCCCTTAACTATCTATCTTGTAGTCTATCATAAATATTGTATTATAATTTATAATGTATTTGAATCATATTATAGGTGTTTGATATTTTTGTCATTGACAATTCTAAAATCATTTTACGTACGTCCCCACTCACATAATTTTCCAAGTCTGTCACTACCCGCGCGTTTAATTTTTTAATTAATATTGAATCTCGGCTGTTGATTTTGGAATGCATCTACAGTTGGATTTTGTGCGCATTTTTACCAATGGAAGCTTTTTATTTGATCCATAATATATATATATATATATTATATTATACCTATAATATTATTAGTATATATTATTATAGTATATATGAAAGGACAGGTCGAGAATGGTTTTCCTGGCTGGTTTTGTCGATTTCTAGAAGCGCACCTAAGCCATTAAACTAACGCACTTTAAGTACACAACACACGCACATTAAGCACAGAGACAAAACAACTTAAAACACTAATCTCACGCACATTAAGTACAAAACTCATGCACCTTAAGCACAAAACTCACGCAGCTTAAGTACAAAACTCACGCACCTTAAGTTTCAACAACTACTCACATTAACAACACAAATTTCACGCACATTAAGCACAAAACTCACGCACCTTAAATTTCAACACTACTCATATTAAGTACACACTCACGCACCTTAAGCACAAGACTCACGCACCTTAAGCACAAGACCATGCACCTTAAGTACAAAACACACGCACATTAATCACCGCACACACGCACGGGAGATACTCAACCGCACTAGAACTTTATATATGATAATATATATATAATAGTATTATATGATAATTATATATTAATCACCGCACAAATCGCGCACGAGAGATACTCAACCGCACTAGAATTATATATATATATATATATATACTATATATGAAAAAGTTCAAATGCGGCGATGTCCTTAGGTGCGGCGGCGCGGCGGAATTTCAGAATACACCAACAGTATTAACAACATACGCCAACAGTGTAAGGGAAACACATCACAATAAAATGCAAAAAAAAAAAAAAAAAAAAACACCAAAAAATACACAACAGATCCAAAAAAAACACACCATATAACTCATCACACTCAATAGTGTATTTCTGAACACTGTATGGTGTTTTTACTCACACCTAATGGTGTGTTTTTGGTGATACGTACCTAATTTGTGTTTGTTTTGTGGTGCATTTTCCTATCGTGGATAGTGTTATATTTGTTGAACCTATTGCGTGACGCTGCACCATCGCACCTAAAACATCGCCACACTTGAACCCCTCTCTCTCTCTCTCTCTCTCTCTCTATATATACTTATATATATAGTATATTATATATATATATATACTATATAGTATATATATATAAGTATATATATAAACCTAAAAATCTTCGACTCTACACACATCAGGGCAATTCCAAGCACAGTAACATACCAAATAAAACAATCAAATATAATGGATTCATTTTTCATACAAAAAAAATTCAGCACAGTAAGCTTAAATATTCAAGCATAGTGTTATATATCTATATATATATATATATATATATATATATATATATAATAATATTCAATCAAATAAAACAATTCAAATTTAAAAAAAAATCAAAAAGAAAAAGTAAAATCATACGAGAGATATGAATACTTGTTCGAATGAAGAATGAATAAAAATATAGGAGAGAAATGAAAGGGTTTTAATTGTAAAGGATAAATGATGTCATTTATTTAAAATAATAAGGATAAAAATGAATATATTTTTTTTATTAATGGTTGGATCTCATTAATCAAAGATCTTGACTCGTCTTACGGATTGAGAGCAAATTATACCGTGCACCAGGGCGCACAATGTATTGTGTGCCCTGGCCAAAACGACGTGGCTTTTGATCTTTTCACGTGTTTGCTGTTAAAAAAAAAAAAAGTTATACCTAAAAACACATAATTTTTATAACTGAAAATCCCCATGTTTCGAATGTACAAAATTATATAATAGAAAACACATAATTTTATACCTGGAAAACACATAATCTTTTTTCAAAAAGACACAAACCTTGTTTCGAATGTACAGATCAATTTTATACATGAAAACACATATATTTTATAACAAAATACAAAATGACATCTTTTGGGAGGTGCGGGACACACATTATTATCGCGTCTTAGTGCACGGTATAACGATTGCGGATTGAGACCTGTGAGAGTCTCACACAAATATTTGCCAAATTTAATATCTTAGTTTATCCTTTTTATTTTTTTACATTTATCAACTAATCAACTAATTCAACAATTAATTTTACCAAATATTTTAATTTCAATTATTAATTATTACTTATTAGCTACTAACTTTTTCAATTTTGCCTAGCTAAACTGATCTTTGAAGGGAATGGATGGAGATTCGGAAGATATAAAATACGTGCGAGTTAACATTATACGTACCTCTTCCCGGAATATACAGTAACCCACTCCCGGCACTGAAATCATTCCGGGATTGTATCTCCGCACCAAATCTTCACTGACGTTAGTAGCTTTTGCCACCGTCTGCAAGCTCTCTCCCGCCTCAGGGGATACGTAATGAACAAATCGTATCCATGGGGCAAATCTTTATTCCGCACGAGCAGTTGACGATCACGTTCAACACCATCCCTATATTCACGAAAAATATATTCTTGATAAGGTTAAACTTCAGCAGCCATTGAAAAGTGGTTAAGTTGGAATAGTAGAACGCCGAAATGAGATAGGCGGTGTCCCCTTCCCGAAAGGTGTACGGAAACATGCGCCCCAATTGGCCGTTATTAATCGACAGGCAATCACATGAGAATGGCACGTTGATCCTGGTTCCTGCAAGGATGGAATCCCCGTTTGGAAAAATTGCAGTTGGGTTGTTAGGCAATGATTTCTCTGCAGGAATAGAGAACAGCTTGGAGATGAAGCTCAGATTCATGCCGGGTCCGGCGTAGTATGAGGCTAGAGCCAAGTCACATCCCCCACTACAAATGGACTCAGCTGTTGATAAGCTGAGAAGAGATAAGATTATGGGGAGGAGATGAAAGTTGAGGTTGTTCCTGGTTTGGATTGATGAAGAAAGACCACATGTTGAGCAAAACCCATGAGAGGCAGGAGAATGGAGCTCTGATGTTTTGGATTATTGAAGAAGATCAGAGTCTGAGTGATGATTGATGAAGAAATGTTAGGTTTGGAAAGACTTGTCAAACAAATAATAATGGAAAATGGATGGATAAGCGAAACAGAGCAAAGACTGTATGCACATGGACTGGAACTACGCAAGTGTACGCTTGAAAAATCTACCTAGTAGCACGCAGAAATGTAAACGCGTGAATTGAATTAGTGAGGTCCCGACAGAGCATTGGTAACTCAGCTTCTCAGCTTGTTCCACACTATAGCATGTGAGATTTCTATCTCTGATTATTCTTTTTAAATTTCACTATATGACCAACTAAACTGTTTATGCAAATATTTTATTGGACAATGATCATTATACCACATATCATAGTTATCTTGTAAGGTAAGTCACTTATATGGGGTATAATGTTTATTTTTAATATACCAAAAGATTAATTTTAATGCATTATTGAAGATTCATTAGTTGATATACTATTTAAAAATGAACTTTCAATAAATTAAAAAAAACAATATTTAGCATATTAAAATAATATTTATTTATGACAACAATATATTTTACCTTTATTGAAATTACCCCAACGTATACCCTCAAACATACCAAGCCATCTATGATATATTGTGTTTTCATGTCATGTTAATATTCATTGGTCAAACCGACCATTTCTTCTTGCTGATTTTCTTTAGTAATTTTTAATTATTTTTAAATTTGATTTTTTTGTGTTTAATAATATTTTAATGTAATTTCTAAATATATAAATTTTATATACTAATACTCAACTTGAGCCGGAAGTTTTTGATAAATGGATCCCTTATGAAAGTTAAAGGTCCTTCCACGACTTTTTTTTTTATGGAGAGTGTTCAATAATATTTTTCTCACTACAACAATTTTGTTTTTAAAGAGGGTAGATGTGGACTCATCATATCCAATGTGTGGCCTTGTTCATGAGGATATAATGTATGCTCTCATTTTTGTGTGACTTTTCTCAACTTGTTTGGAATGAATCCACCATACCTATCTCTTCTATAGTTGGGAACACTTTTTCATGTGGTTTAAGAATGTGTTGGACTGTTGTTCTGAAGAAAACATTGGCTTGATTGTGGCAGTGATGTTCCACGTTTGGAGAGCACGGAATACTGCAGTATGGGAGGCAGCTTACCTCTGCCAAGAAAGGGTTCAGCATCTACGTTGCACGCATGGAGACAGGTCCATCACCGACGTGCGCCGACCACTCCTGTCAGCGTCGTCCCTGCTCAGCCGGCACCGGTTCTGCCCAGCTCTGAAGTTGTTTATCATCTGCACAGGGTCCTATTTTTCTCCTATGTTGATTTGATGTTGATGAGTGCAAGGCTTATATGTCTACTTTTAATCATTGCCTTGTTAGTTTAGTAACCTAGATCAGTTAATATTTTTTCATAATCTTGCTTCTGCAGGCTTTACTTAGACTAGCACTCTGTTCTGAGATTTTGTCTCTCCTGATTTTATTTCTGCTTTATTATAGTAATGCATATAGTGTTTGCTTTTAAAAAAAATTTCTAAACTTAATCGAACTAAATAAATAAAATGGGACAGGGGAGTATTATACAAATGGATATATGCTCATTAACTATTACAATAGTGGAATAATAGCTACCTCCAATGATAACTCTAGTTCATTCATGCAATGTACATAAGCTAAGGGCCTACTGGAATATTACATTAACAATGTACTTAATAATTGCTTCAGTCAACAGTCAACAGTCGTTAATTTGGAATAATAGTTCGTCTTGGGAATTGACAGACCAACTAGTTTGCAGAAGTCTAGAATGGACCATAGAACTATACAAGACGGACGATAGTTTGAACAACAAAAATTTGCCCTTGAATCACAATAAAAAAAATAAAAAATAAAAAAATAAAATCTTGATGAATTTATTAACCTATATATGGTGCTTATCTAGCTACCATTTCTGAAACTGTTATTTCATTAGTGGACAAACTTTCATCTTTTTGTTGGGTTTCTGATCTGCTGGCACCTTCCTCTGCAATGAAAAATGCAGGTTGTTTTGGCAGAGGTATCTGCGCATTTTCATTTGCAGCATGGAGACCTACACTGTGACATTGAAAGGCCTATATTTTGCGTCATCTTGCACACACAACAATCCCACTTGAATACACCTCATTACTTCTCTTCTGGGCAGGATCCACTCAGACTCAGTGCAGGATCCATTAGCTCTATACTCTCTCCTTCTTTCTTCCACAGCTCCCATGCCTGCAAAAATATATATTGTCATCAAAACAATATATATTTTGCTAATGCTCTGTATGTAATGTTGTATGATCATACCAAACCAATGAGATTTAGTGGGTGTTCCAAACGATACGAGCTGTTGTTTTTCTTGCCGCCGCTCACAATCTCTAGGAGTAAAACCCCGAAACTGAATACATCTGTCTTGGTTGAAACAATTCCCCTCAGGGCATATTCCGGAGACATGTATCCACTAAAGTGACAAAATAAACAAACAATGTTATTAGCATGTATCCACTTCTGGGCATGCATTTAACATAGTATATGACGACATAGTTAATTACTAGGTTCCAACAATTCTGTTGGTGTTTGCTTCAATATCCTGCTCCCAAAGATTCTAGCCATGCCAAAATCAGATATTTTTGGGTTCATGTTTTCGTCGAGTAAGATGTTGCCGCTTTTTAGATCTCTATGGATGACCGTCAACCTCGAATATTTGTGGAGATAGAGTAATCCCTGAGCAATTCCTTCTACAATGTTCAATCGATTCCCCCATCTTAGCAGCTCCTTCCTGTCAGGGTCTGTTCATACCAAATTCATACAACAGATAGTATATAATTATATAATCACTTGCAATTACCAATGTGTATACTATACTTACCAAATAAAAAGGAATCTAAGCTTTTATTGGGCATATACTCGTAAATTAAAATTTTCTCATCTCCTTCGATGCAGCAACCCAAAAGCCTAACAAGATTAGTATGTTGGAGTCTGGCAATCAATAAAATTTCATTCTTGAACTCCACAAGACCTTGGCCCGAGCTTTTTGAGAGTCTCTTAATAGCTACTTCTTGTCCATCGAGTAATGTTCCCTGAAATTTCAGTACGATAAGATTAATTAGTCACTGCCAAAACTTTTTAAAACGAAAGATCTTGTGAAGCTCGCTTACCTTGTAAACAGGTCCAAAACCACCCTTTCCGAGCATACTTGCATTAGAGAAATTGTTTGTGCCATAGCAATGCTCTTAAAACTGAATACCTGCAGTTCATGACTAATTTTTTTGTCTATATTGCTCTTGTTCACTCTTGAGAGTGTGACAACACTTCTTAGTTCATCTAGCAGCAGAATGGCTTTTGATTTCGCTTCACCTGCAGATTATTAATCATGAAAAGCAAGATATTAGAGGGATATATATCATCAAAACATGTCTGTCATTTTCTTCCCAAATCCTCACCTTTTGCATTCTTTTTCCATTGAAAGTAGAAAATGAAGCATACAATCAATAGGAATATCACACAAGGAAGAATAACTGCCAACCATATCCACCATTTCCTTTTCCTTGAACTCTCTGCAGTAGAAACAAAGGATAAAGTGTTACTTTAGATCAGATAAGCTTGCCTATAAGCGAGAAAGGAGAGCATAATGCCGGTTGATGTACAGAAAGGTAAAACCATATACACAATTACACATATTTGCGAGTTCTTTACATTCCTGGCCAGGGGTGGAGTCGGAAAAATCATGTCTTTTGGGCAAAATTCTGGTAAAAATCTACAATGTCAATCAATATTAATACCAATTATACATCACACGGGTGAAGTTTGAAACAATAATCCGGGATCGAGTCTTACCCGCAGCAGTGTGTGAGCAACCTCTTAAAGTGAGGGGTTCCTTGTGCGTAGTAAGCAAATGTCTAACATCTGTGTTCTGAGTTACCCTCATTTATATCCTCCTAGATGCGGCTGGGACTAGGGGTGTAAATGAGCCGAGCAGCTCGCGAGCCGCTTGCGAGCGGCTCGGTCAAAGCTCGGCTCGAACTCGGTCAATATCGAGCTCGAGTCGAGCTCGAGCGGCTCGTTTAGTAATCAAGCTCGAGCCGAGCCTAGATATTCTAGGCTCGTGCTCGTCGAGCCGCTCGCGAGCCATATAATATATATATATAATAATGATATAATAATAATATATATAAATAACAATTAGAATTAGAATTTTAAACTCAAAATCCCTAAAGATTTCTATTATTTATGTATGGATAAAATAAAGTAGTTTGAATTTTAAATCAAAAGTATTAAATATGTCAAATTCAATGTCAAAATCGAGCTCGAACTCGAGCTCAAGATCGAGCTCGAGTTCGAACTCGAACAATCGAGCGAGCCAAGTTCGAGCAGCCCGAAAATTACCGAGCTCGAGCTCGAGCATCAATTCTCGAGCTCGAGCTCGATCGAGCTCGAGCCGAGCCTCCATTAACGAGCACGAGCTCAAGCCTACCCAGGCTCGAGCTCGGTTCGGCTCGTTTACACCCCTAGCTGGGACATGTGCCCTTGGGTTGGAAATTCAACCTTTTGGAAACAACAATAACATTATATATATCATACATAACTGTAACATTGGCATCGATCTAATTGATACTTTATATAATTTCACATAACACAAAATATATAGTATAATAATAAATGTACTTTTATTGTAATTTTATTTTACTGTTTACTTTTTATCAAATAAAAGTTACCAATTATTCTATTGCAACATTTTTATAGATAATTAACTGATATTATTTTATTGATTAAATTAATATTCTAAAATTTGAGAGATGAGGAT
>VALG01003238.1:0-23168 GCA_009835305.1 Ipomoea purpurea | reverse complement strand
TTTCCGGAATTCTGAAGTTCTTTCTCAGCTCATTGTTTTTTCCCTCTATAATGTGTATATGATCCCTGGTCATATGTGTGGCCGTTTAAAGTCACCTGGGCTCCTCCTTCCAATTCCTGATAATCCTTGAAAGCTCCTCATTATCGCTTATTCTTATTCACGATATTTGCGCCTCCAAAGCTTGATCCCTAAATTATGCTTCTTGGCTTGCGTTCTTACACAGCTTCATCCCCTCCTCGATTCTTTTCTCGATTTCCTTCAAATCATAGGTCGATTTGACTCGGATGCAGCCATTACCAGTCCGTGATAAGCTCAACCCTAAAAGGGCCCTTGCCAGAATCTCATTGAATCCATTTTTGCTGTTTCCACCTCCCACGGTAAGCATACAAATGGGACTTCAGCAACGGCCCACCCGTATCGCTCGGGTCAATCTCCATCAATCGATCGATAATGCCAATAGCTTCTGCAATTTTCCGCTCTGGATCTTCATCTCCATCAAACTCCTTTAACGCTCCAACATCGTTTGGATTCAATAGCAAATTCTCTTCCAGACTCTCTCTTTATCCTCATCGGAAAAAGCGGTCTCCACGGCGGCCGGGCTGAAACGGGGGCTCCAGAACTTCTCTTCTTCAAATCTGCTCTCTGTTCAATCTCTTGTATCGTTGAAGAAGAAGACTAACCAATTAAATAAGGCAAAAAAAAAATAGGACCAAAATGTGAAATGACAAACTTACCCATGCCAAATCAGAGCATTCGCCGGATTCTCAACGGGAAACGGTCGGAGGGGCAAATCAACTAAAAACAGTTATTTCCAGGGACTAAATTGATGATTTAGCCGATTAAGGGACTACATTGATATTTCGCTAACAATTGAGGGACCAAATCGTTGATTTTTCCAGAAATAAATAACAAATACAATTTCAGATTTTGTGTTACTCCATTCACATATTAGTATAAAAAAAAAAAAGTAATAAATAAAATACAAAGGAAATATAAATTTTTAACGAAAAATTTAATTAGAGAAACTCTTCGTCTCCAAGGCCGGAGACGAAGAAACTCTCGTCTCCGGCCGTGCGTGCGAAGAAACCGGCCGGAGTCCTGTTTGTTTGTTTTTTTTTTTCTTTTTTAAATTTAAATAATTAATTTGTTAAATTATTTATTTTTAAAATAATTAATTTGAAGACCCGTTAAAACCTTGAATTGGAAAATTTGTTTGAAATTGGTTAGTTTAGGGACCTAATCGTTGTTTTTTTTTTAGGTTCAGTGGCCTAATTGAATTATGTTGTGCAATTCGATGGCTTATTTGACCCTTATTTCTTAAAATAAAATACACCTTTCTTACTTTCTCGCCCACAACATAAAAAAGGGAAACATTTACCAATTAATAATACTAATAATAATTAATAAAAACGTTAGTAGTAAAATAGAAAAATTCTTAATTCACGAAAAATAGAAAAGAAATGGAATTCATTATTAATTAATACTAACAATAATCAGTAAACAAAAATTATAGTAAAATAGGAAATAAAAAAAAAGATCCTTAATTCACTAAAAATGAAATATAAACGGAATTTACCGATTATTACTAAATAATAATAATCAGTAAAATAGAAAATAAAAAAGGAGTCTTATTCAATGAAAAAAAACGGAAACATTGTGAAAACAAAGGTCATAATAAGGATAACAATTAAAAAAATCCTACCAAATATTAGAAATAAAAAAGATTCTTAATGCACGAAAATTAGAAAAGGAAACGGAATTCACTGATTAATAATACTAATAACAATCAGTAAAAAAATTAGCAGTAAAATAGGAAAATAAAAAAGGATCCTTTCACTAAAATCTATACTATTTTAAAAATAAAATCATCATTTCTTAGTTTCCCGCCCAAACAATTAAAGGGAAAAAATTACCAATTAATAATACTAATAATAATGAGTAAAAAAGTTAGTAGTAAAATAGAAAAAAAAAATCATTATTTCACAAAAATAGAAAATGAAACAGAATTCACTAACTTAATTTATAATAATAATAAGTTAAAAAAAGTTTGTAGTAAAATAGAAAAATAAAAAAGGATCATTAATTCACTAAAAATGAAAATATAAATGGAATTTTTAATGATCAGTAAAATAAGAAAAAAAAAAGAGTCTTAATTAATTTTTATTTTTTGAAAGGAAAGGGTCTTAATTCAATGAAAATGGAAAAAAAAAAAAGGAAAGTTGTGGATAAAAGGAGTCATAATAAGGATAATAGTTAAAAAAAAAAATCATACCAAACATTAGAAAAAGAAAATAAAAAAGATTCTTAATTCTCGAGAAATAGAAAAGGAAACGGAATTCACTGATTAATTAATACTAATAATAATCATTAAAAAAGTTAGCAGTAAAATAGGAAAAAAATGATCCTTAATTCACTAAAAATGGAAAAAGAATCGAAATTCACTGATTAATACTAATAATAATCAGTAAAATTAGAAAATATAAAAAAAAAGATTAATTAATTCAATGAAAATGAAAAAATGAAACGAAAGTTGTTAAAAATAAAAGTCTATAATAATTGTTGAATATGAACAGATAAAAGAAAAATATCTCAACCAAAGATTAAATTCTCTATGAATAAATTGAAATAAACCATTTCCTTAATTTTTAACGAAAAATATAATAAAGGGAAACGTACCAAAATAATTCAACGTGAATGTGATTTTTCTTCTTCGGATGTACTCCATTAACATCACTCGAAACATTTTTTTGTAATACTACCACACGAAAATATGGTATAGCGTTCTCTCAATTTTTAGCATGTTAAGGTTTCATATTTAATTTTATATCTCCATCCCGTCCGATTTTTGTTCCAGCTCATCCAACGTGTTTAAGCATTCACCGTCTTTTTGATAAAATCGTCTTATATTGTATACCTCTTTATACACTTTATATGTCCTTCTATGTTCAAAATCAATACAAATTCCGATGGGAAACCAGAAGGCAATATTTGGACAGCTCCCTCGGCGAAATGATAAGAGACGGTATATTTGAGAGTGCGCTATTAACCTATGTTACTTATAGGCGAACAGCTAAATGATGATCGGAAAACAGATTGCGAAGGTATATATTTTTCCTGGAAACATCGCCAAAGGATCCGTTGAAGAAAATATAATCTCCGAGAATTTACCGATCTACCTTCGTGTGGGTCCGAAAAATAGACACAACTCCAGATAAGCTAGCGAAGCTCTTCTGTTAACTTTTTTCGTTACTTGTTTTAGTGTGCCCCAGCTTCGCAGGCTAAGCTAACACAACTGATGCTTTCGTGTTTTCGCAGATTTCAAAGTAGAGAATGAGAATAGGAACTTGGTGCGCGCGGGCTGATCATGTTTGGCAATTTGGATGGATGAATTGTGACCCAGACCATGTTGATGCTGTGCATGCTCCGAAGGTAATTGATCTAGTTGGTGCAGGTGGTGCTCTTTATATGAGTAGAGAATATCAGAGCTTTCGAGGCTGTGCAACTCTAATTATGCTGTAATAATAGCTTCATGGTTTGAGAGGGTGTTCGTTTACGAGGCCTATATGTGTTCTCAGTTTATTTGTGACTCTATTTAGAGGTGGTGAGATTGGTAGAGGCATCTCATTTCATACACTTCTTTTTTTAGCTCTTTCAGTGTTCAGCTCATCATGGGAGAGTTACGCACCATTGAAGTGCAAGCCTACTCATCTGTGTTTCGGTTAAATTTAAAAGATAATGATGAGAAGTTTATGTTTGTTCATAGATATATTATCTATTACTACCTTAAAAATTTATGGGAATGCATCGTGGTGGTTGTGCACGTGCAATGCAGCTGATTTTATTGAGTTCCGTATACTAATATATAAATTACCGTTACTGATTTATAATCAACTCGAGATCTTTTGATTTTATAATGATGTTTTTGAGCTTCTCTCTATTTTAATCTACTTATTTGTAAACGTTTTGTTATAATTTCTCGTTAAACAATTAATATGAGTGTTTGTTATACTTTAATTAGAAAAGTTCTTTTATTGTAACGTCTTATATGCTCCAAAATGTCTAAAAATAGGGAAATATAAATATTCTCCTCTACCTCTTATTATTTGTCATCGTATAGTAATCTATTTCGTGTATACATACAGAGTTTTAGTTGGGTAAATAATTTAGATCTTAGAACGTATTAAACTTTTCTATGAAAAAAGTTTAGGTTCAGGAAATTGCCCCAATATCACAGTCGACCAGGTATCACTGGGGGTTCAATTGTGGATGCCTAGTTTTGTTTTTGCAGTATCACTCCTGGATCCGCTCATATACAAAAAAAGCTCATTCATTTTCTACCCATGATCTGCCTAGAGTAATACCTATAAAGAACTATTGCTTCATGATAGTGTTTAACCGTCTCGAGAGAATTTGACTGTACATTTTAATGGACAGGTGTAATGAAGTCTTTAATGCTGCGTCTGTTGTAATTTGTGCTAGAGCTATCATGTTTAGTTTGTAACACATCTTATTTATAACTACTATGGTGAAGTTATATTTATTCTATTACAATTTCTATAATTATTTATATGTGACTAGGGGAGATAGCCATGAATTCTCCACCAATCACAAAAATATAAAAAACAACAGCGAGCTTCTACTCTCGAAGCCCCTCTGAAAGGCTCCAAGTGATAGCACGATCGGCTTAGATTCAAAACTGCAGCGCACCCCAGCAAGAGATATGGGAATACAAGTTAAGCAACATTTATGAGAATCGAGAGCATATTCGTGTAATCTTATACCTATATTTCAGGAGCTATCACAACAGGCGCAAAGCTCTTCATCAACTGAGTGAGTGGAGATAGCTCACCGCTATCTCTCTGAAGAACTGCAGGGGTCTTTAGATTGAGTCTATATTCATGGAGCTTTTTGGGAATTCCAACTCTAATTGATGCAGCTGTTTGATCTTTCTCTATGTGATTCTAAGTGAGATTGTGAACACGCTTCTTCCTTACCTGGCCACGAAAATTCTTAATTTATAGTACGGTCAATAATAGCCCTGCTTCGATGAGACGGTTAATTAGTTAAGAAACATCATTATATACTTAAGCTTATCTATGATTCTATACTCGTAGTAATTATCATACTATACATTATGTACACATAATATGATCTCTGGAACAATATAATCGAGTAGGTCTGATATATCCGGTTTTATAAAAAAGTAAGTGAATTCGTCAGAAAAACTGGATCGTCTGTATAGGGAGTGAGACTAATTATTATCAAAAACTACTGAATTTACCCTGGCCCATCCAGGTACTATAACATGTTTATTTGTAGTATTATGGTGTGATATTATCGATCATCGATATGCAATACACTCTCACCAATCTGCTGTGAAATATCGTGCACTCGAATAGATCTAAATCGTATTGTTATATTAGATACGCTCTCAAAAGTATACAACTCCTCGCTAGAATCAGAGTTCACTCCTACACTCCCAAGACTTCATAGGCGATTTTCAACTTGTATTAGGCTATCTGAATAGATAATTTATAAGATTTTCTTCCCCTAGGTATGATCTAAAAAAATGACATTTAAAAAGTAGCATTTTATAAATATTTGCATCGAATATATATAGATAGAGTGCATAAGTGTATGTATGTATATTTTAAAAATTAGAAATATACATGTTTTGTTAATTTAATAATTTCATTTCTTTAATTATATTTCAGCTAATTATATTAATTATAAATATTGTGACAATTACCACAATAATTATATTATTATTATTATTATAATATTTGTTCTAATCTCTTCCAATATTTAAATATTACACCATAATAATTACACAAAAGAATGAAGAAAAATTATCAAATAATTACCTTTAATAAATAAGAAAATTATATTAAAAACTCTAATATTTAAATAACTTACCATATTGATTACATAAAAGAATGAAAGAAAAATTATAAGAACAATTAGCTTTAATAAAATAAGGAAATTATATTATTAATATAATTAAGTAAGTTTTCAGCCATTTTATACATTAGTTATATTATGTATTAATATACCATAATAATTACACCAAAAAAGGTAACAATATAATTTATTAGGCATAAATATTTACCATAGTCTATGTTATACTTTAAGAAAATATTCATTATTAAAAAAGGGATATATTTAAAAAGTAATTAAATTAATTAGATTACTAATATATATGTCTTACTAATTGATTCACATGCTACTATGTACTAATTCATATATTTTAAAATTTATCTAAATACCTATTAATTGCCTTAATTTAGATAATTGTTATAGTCATGAATATTCAATAGTACTAAAACAGTGATATTGAATTTTTTATACATAGGATATAAATATTATTAAACCGAAATAATTAAAATATGTGTCCATATTCAAAAGATTTTATAATATAATTTTTATTGCCTAATAGAATTTGTTAATTATTAAACATTGTTTATGGTAATTAATTTGTATGACATTTAATACTAAAAATTAATTAGGTAGAATTTTTTTATAATTAAGATATCATATTATTAAATCAAAATTATTAAGAGTAATGTATCATCCACAATATAAAAATAAATTATACTTGTCTTAATAATCGTTTTTTAATGCTTACCGACTCTATTACATTGATTAATATAAATTTACAATTATAAATTTGTATAACGAAAACATTGAAACTTCTGGTAAAAAAAAAATCTCTCAATTTTCTTTTTCTGTTTCCTCACCCTCACATTCCCACTCTCTTTAGGAAAAAAGACAAAGTAGGATGAGAAATGACCTCTATCTACAACGTCTTCACCCCTTAATTCCATTTAGCTTTTGCTTGATTGCTGTTTTTGCCGAACCGAACCACGTAAACCCTTAACGCTACTTGTTAACAAAAAAAAATAGAAATTTGAATGACATGTACAAATCTCGAAGTCAACATACTAACTCTAAGTTTCATAAAATCTTACAAAATTATCAACATCACCGTCGTTATCATCCTCGATCGCATCTATACACTCTTCCAAAAAAAAAAAAACCAACCATTGAGGTTTAGTTACCCAGCCCCTTCCTCTTAATTTTTTTTTTTGAAACCCATTCACAGTAGGCTAGATTCTTGCTTTTTAATCAGGTAATCACAACACAAAAAATCACAATAAATTGATGAAAACAACCAATCCAACATGCAGAATGCAACACTTTGATCTCAGGGTATTTAAAGAAAAAAATGTCAAAATCAAATAACATATACCCCAAATATAGATTACATTTACACCAGTAACTAAATATACATTTTAGACACCCTGGTAAACAACATATCCTGATATACAAAACCCTAACAAATCGAAATAAAGAATGAAAAACGTGGACATAGTTTATACCTATTGGAATCATAATATTATCTTGAAATGAATTATGAGATCTGAGCTCCTAGCTTTGCAGGCTGCATTCAAAAACAATCATATAAAACATAGAAATCAAATGAAATCATGAACCAAAGAATAATATAGAGTGCAAATAAAATATAATTTGTATATGAAAATACTAATTCAAAAGGAAAGTATAATAATTTGTAATTAAGATATTAACATTATTATTATCACCATTATTTTATTATATTATTATTATTATTTAGTTATTATTATTATTTTATTATTATTTTTAAATGAATGATATAAGAATGTCCTAAGTTTTGGGGGAAAACTTGAACTAGGAGGATTTTAACTTTATATATATAATATAGTATATATATATTATATATATATATAATTATATATATATATTATATATATATATATATATATATATATAGATTATTTATTATTATTGATTTAAATGAATGATATTACAGAATATCCCTAAGTTTGGGGGAAAAACTTGACTAGGAGGATTTACTTTTGAGTTAATCCAACGATTTGTGTCCATCAATTATTGTCAAATTGTGAATGTTGTCTTTAATTCTTAAATCATCGATTTAGTCCCCCGAAAATAACCTTGTTTTTAGTCATTTTAGTCCCTCCGTCCGTTTTCCGGCTAACACTCCCGGTTACGGCCTCCGATTTACCAGCAGGTCATTTGTGGTCATTTCATTTTGTTATCATTTGGCTTCGTTCATACTGCTGTAATGTTTCTCCTCGCTCATCGCAAGCACAGTATATGGCCGCTTTCCATTATATGGTTTATAGACATACAAAGAGAGAGAACAGTTGGAGCTTACCAAAAGCTTCACAAAGACCTTCAAATCCAAACCCCTTGCAGTTCTCAGCAGAGAGCAATGGGAAACATCCATGGGCTATGTCTGGGCATCCACTTTTTTTTAGCCAAAGCAATTTACTGAGGATCACTCCACCTAACCTCTGCACTTCATCATAGTGTATCTTTGAGCTTCCTTGGCCTGGAAAACTTGATCCATTCGGAGAAACGGCTGCCCCGAGTCAAAAGCATAGAAAAGGTTTGTTTTCCCAAGTATGTAAAGTTGTGTTTTGCACTGGGGGGGGCGTAAAAAAAAAAACCAGCTTGCAGTAGTACTGATCTCCATAATGGTCAACCCAGCTTCAGATAGCATCTTAGAAGCCATTCTATAAAACTCGCAGATTGGTTTTCAGAAGGCAAGGGGAACTCTCCAGGAGTATACCTGCAAAAAACAAAACTTTAATGCATCAAACCCCAGCCTGATAGTTCCTCATTACAAACTGGTTATACTAAGTTATTATTCCCATGGTTTTGATCAACTTTACTTTCTTGATGAACAAAGGAAAGATCGAAGAACTATTTACCCTTTCTAATATGGAAGAAGCTCTTTAGTATTCAGAACTATATGATTAAAATTTCAAATTAAAGAGAGGCAATTCATTCATAAAAGTCAAAAGACTGCTGTGGAATAAATATTACTCTTAGCTAGTCATGAAACTCACAGTATCCCAAATTTGGTGCCTTGTTCAACTTGTAAACCATATACCGAAACATGAGTAGGCTGCACTTCAATGGTGCGCCTTAAGCTCTCTTCCACATTTGTGGTGTCTGAAGAGGAAGAGGATGATATGAGACCATGCTCCAATTCTCACCCCCGCTTAACCAACAATTCTATACCCTCATGAACCTCTTCAAACCATGAGCTCTACCACAAGGTTCAGCAGCTCTCCTGAAAGGCCTGAACTCCCAAAGACACTCTGTTCACTCCCAACTTCATCATCTCTTCAAACTTCACAGCGTCAAATGTTCTCGGGTCCATCTCCATTGATATTTCAGCACCGCAGCACAAACCGAATTTTGAATTCAATGCCTCCAGGACTAACGAACCAGCCGAGGGGGCAGAGAAGGTGTCCCGCCACCGAAGAAAGTTTCGAGAGGCGGATTGGTTTTGAGTTCACCGGGGTGGCCTTAATTTCTCTGCAAAATGAGTTCCATGTAGTCGACAATTCGCGGGTCATCATCTGGCCGGAAAGAGAGGCGCCGAGGCTAGGATGGGGAGGAAGCAAATGAACAAATGAAATGACACAAATGACCTGGTAAATCGGAGGCCTAACCGGAGGTGTAGCCGGAAAAACGGACGGAGGGACTAAAATGACTAAAAACAGTTATTTTCGTGGACTAAATCGATGATTAAGGAATTAAAGGACAACATTCCAGTTTGACAATAATTGAGGGACAAATCGTTGATTAACTTTTACTTTTATATAATTACTATATATACTATATATATATATATATTATATATATATATATATATATATATAATTGAGTTGGTGTTATTCAAAGGTAATTACGGCTACATATATTTGCATAGGCTTAACCTATTGATTCAGTAAATAATATTTAATAGAGATTAATTCAGAATTAGACAACAAAAGTGTAGAAATATGTAATAAATTGTGATTCAATCTTTTTGAGAGAAAAGGTATTAGTACAGCGTACAACAGCATCTATGGTGGGGGTATGGGTATTGTCTTGTGAATTGTGCCGCAACAAACAATCCACTCATCAGAATTCCAATTCAATTCTTTACTTTCACCCACACGTCACGGCTCACATATATACACCTCTCTCTCTCTCTCTCTTTCTCAGACAAAAGGCGAGACGGCGACCATTGAATGCTGTGAGTCTGTGACTCGGCCGTGACTCGGTCTCACGAGGAATTCCACAGCCACTCCCCGCTTTGGTTGACTCGGCCGCCGGCCTACCTTTCCCTCTTTTTCAAACAACCACATCTCTCTCTCTACCCACTTTCTTCAACCCAGACTGCTATATTAAGAAGCACCATTTATCCAAAACCAACCATCTTTCCGATTCTTTCACTTTCAAGATTTACTATTCAGCTTCAAGATCAAGATTCCTGTCTTAAATTCCCACACATTTAAAGTCAACAACTTTAGGTATTAGCCAAGTTGGTAAGTCCATTCTTATAATCTTATCGAGATCGAACCATTCTGTTTTGGGCAAGCAAGAAGAAGAAGAAGAAGAGAGATGGGTGGGTTGTTTATAGAAAACTCAGATGAAGCGGGATAGCTAGAAGGCTATGGATGAAGTTCAAGGATGAATCAATCTTTGCTACGTATACCCCATTTGTGATCGGCTTGGCATCTGGGACTTTGGATTCTCACACATTTCTTCACTGTATCTCTCAAGATGTGTATTTTTTGCAGGCTTATTCTCAGGCGTAAGAATCTATATGTAATTGGTTTTTTTTATTCTTCTTTTCGATTGAGATTGTGTTATTGAATCGAGTTTGGGTATTGTCTTTAATATGTAAATGAAGGTATGAATTAGCGGAGGAATATGCAGACGACGATGAGGACAAGGAAGCTATAGATATGTTGAGAAAGCGAGTCTTGAGGAAGCTCAGCGATCAGGATAATATTGTAAGAGTAAGTGTTATTCATCCAACAGATCTTTCTATCTCTATGGCCATTCAATCATATAGGAAGTTTGTATTATTGAGAAAGAAAGTGTTGCATATATGATTATATTAGGAATTGTTAGGATCATTGCTGAAACTCGAATCCGTGACCTGATACTACTCTCATATTTTCGAGAGGAAAGGTGTTGGACTTGACCCTTCACTGACCTCTGCCCAATTGCTGGACTTGGCCCGTTATTGGCCTCTGGCCAAATTCTGGACTTGACCCTTCACTGGCCTCTGCCAATTGCCGGACTTGACCCGTTACTGCCTCTGCCAATTGCTGGACTTGCCCGTTATAGGCCTCTGCCAATTGCGGACTTGGCTCGTTACTGGCCTCTGGCCAATTGCTGGGCCCGTTATTGGCCTCTGGCCAACAGAAATATATCTTGATACAATAGGGAATATGATAATTGATGGGAAGGCCATATTGTGATGACTTGCTGAACAAAAATTGTTGTTAATTGAGGAAGTGGTCTGAAATGAATTATGATTGAAAAAAAATGGGGTAAATGAACTCCAGATTTCTTTTGCCTTCTTCCCTTCTTAATGTTGTGTCGATGCAGGATTGGGGATTTGAGCTTCCAAAAGATGGCACTTGTGACAGTGCAACGGTGAAATACACAGACTTTTTGATGGCAACAGCATTGGAAAAGTTGAAGGAGAAAAATTTTCTGGTAAAATCGTGACTCCTTTCGAGAAGACGAAGCTTGCTGCTTATACTCTAAGTGCCATTGCACCTTGTATGAGGCTATACAGCTTTGTTAGTAAGGAAATTAAAGCCATTTTTGACCCTGAAGAAGACAAAAGAAACGCTTATGAGAAGTGGATTGACAGCCTCTCCTCTGATAAATTTGAGGTGTGTGATTTTTTTGATGATCACGTAAATCTTTCAATGTGTTCGTCCTGGGACTTCATAGATCGTTCTTCATATATTATTGCTCAATTCATAGAATAATATGGTTCATATATTATATCCAGGCTGTAGCTTCAACAATTGAAGACTTGCTAGATAAACTGAGCGTATCTTTGACTGGTGGAGAGCTTGAAATCGTGGAAAAGCTATATTTCCAAGCATTGAAACTCGAATTAGAATTCCTATCAGCTCAACCAATTATCCAGTCGTCCCTTGTACCCGTTTCTCAAGTGCAAGTGCCCGCGAAATCTAATCTTAAAGTGTTCTGTGATTTTGACATGACATGTTCTGCCTTCGATTCATCCGCCCTTTTAGCAGAGATGGCGATCATGACTGCAAGAAAAGCTTATCTGAATGAATGTGAAACCCAAGCCTCTCAGGTTATAACATCTGATCTTTCAGCCGCTTGGGGCAGTCTATCGAGCAAGTACATCGAGGAGTACGAGCAATGCATTGACAGCATTATACCCGCTGAAGCAGGTATGCCATTTGGTTTACATTTTTAAGTTAATATGTCGTGAGCTATAGACTAAATATTCTGTAATTAATTCAATTACAGTTGGAATTTGATTACGAGGCCTCTGTAAAGCACTTGAAAACCTATCTGATATTGAGAAACGGGCAAATGCAATGTTGTTGATTCTGGTGTATTGAAAGGGTTGAGTGAAGATGATATAAAGACGGGCTGGAGAGCACCTAATCTTTCAACGTGGTTGTAAAAACTTTCAGGAAATCACGAGAAATGAAACCTTATTGCGGGTGTTCATGTGCTATCGTACTGTTGGTCCGGGGATCTCATCAGGTCCGCCTTCTCATCAGGTATATGCTTACGTAATTTATCATTTTTTTAAATACTATTGACTCTGTTACAATGCAGTATCTGTTCATAACTACTTTCTCAACCTACTGAAGCACAAAAGTCAATACCGCAACCCACAACCTCCCGTATGGGAGAGTAACTTGGTGCCACTAGACCACAAGGTCATTGGCTTTGATTTTTATTTAATATACCCACGATTCAATCAAGTTTTGTATGAGTGTGAAAGGACTAACAATGAGCCAATCTATCTAACATTTCAACTTAGGGTTGTGATTGAGTGGAAGGACTCATCCATCCTTAACCAAAGGTCAAGGGATCGATCATTGCCTTTGGGTATGGAGCAGCCTTAAATCTCCCGACCAGTTGTCCCACCCTTAGAGGTGTTACAATTCAGCGAGGGGATTAGTCACTGTGTCCGACGGTGAGAACCCTGGATTACACCCCCCAAAAAAATCTCACATTTCCCACCATTTCTCTATTGCTATAATTGCAGCAATGATGATGTTGAGGCTTGTCGTCGTTGTCGTGGTTCATTGTGTGAATACCTAGACTAGAATTTGACTTTTCTTCATTGAGCAGGGGACTCGGGTGTTATGAGTGTGCATTCAAATGAGTTGATTTACGAAGGATCTATTACACGGTGAAATAATCCAGAGAGATGGAATCCCCTATGGACAAGCTTGAAACCTTTAATGCATACTAAACTGCCATGGAAACGCAAGCAACCTCTAACGGTGTATATAGGAGGTTCGGTTGGGGACTTGCTTTGCCTTCTCAAGGCAGATATTGGCATCGTAATAGGTATGAGTGCGAGATTGAGGACGCTTGGAGAGCAATTTGGCATAGTTTCTCCCACTCTTCTCCGGTTTGGTCAAGAAACAAAGAGACTATCCGAAAGTGGTTGCTGTCCCTGGAACGGATGTCTGGCATTCTCTATACGTCTCTAGTTGGCTGAGATACACGCGCGCATTTTTGGTCATACAAAACCGGGATAATAGTTCCGCAAACATAAAAGAATATAGGTAGGTATATCGCTAACTCTAACAGGGTGGCTTATATTTTTGTATGCGTGTGAGCTCTCGTGTTTGTTTTTTTCCTGATCGAGGTATGCCTATGCCCGTGTGAACTCGCTACCATTCTTCTTGCACAGTCCTCTGAGGGCCTACAATTCAGCAGGGGGCTTGAGAGCAAGGAAGAGTTTATGTTATGGATTGCTTATTTTTCTTCTTTTATTTCCAATTGTATGTTTATATATTTTGAATATGAGGTGGTTTTATTTTATCTCATTTCATGCTGTAATACTAAAACATGAGGAAATGCAGTAGAGATCTTTTAGTGGTTTTCTGCTTGTAAACAAACAGACATAATTGCCTCTGAATCTTCATCATTTGATAAAGATATTATTTTATTCTATTATTTAATGTTAAAAATGTATTGTTTCAGCAATTTATGTGTGTGGTTATGGTCACAGAGTTGTGTGGACTACGGTCCCAAACATCCTGGTGATTTATGAGTAAAACTAATGTATTAATGTGTTAGCATAATGTGCATTCGTTATAGAATAATCACATTATATTTTAAATTAATGTTTAACGTCGTTAGGAATAAATACACATTATATGTAAACATATGTTTACATTACGCGTTTAGATAAAATTGAATTTGGGCCCATAGATGTATTTATGTTTTAATATTGTACATTATGTTTTTAAATAATGTACTTTTATATAAGTCATAAAATTTTGTTGCATCTTAAAATATTATGACTATGATCTTACATCTTTATCCGTAATGTTTTTTTTTTTTTTTTTATTACAAATGTTGATCGAGATTTTATTTTTTTGGACTCATTGTCTCTTCACGTGGTTGTGACCAGACTGCAGTTTTGGGTTACTTAAGGCCCCATGTCATGATGTGAAAATGTTACTTCTGTTAATCTTTTTAATTAAATGCTTTTTTTACACAGAATTGGAAGCTGGATCAGACAATTCTTTCTCCTCTCTGATTTACTTATTTTTGTTTACAATTCATGAATCTTTTTCTTGGAAGTATTTTTTTCTGGGATCAAACAATTTCATTTCTTTCAAACGAACTCAAAATTTTACATATTAAATGCAGTGTAGCCAAAAAACTTTAATTTCCAATAATATGGATAAATATTTATGATAATATCCGTTTTTTTATATTAAAAGTAAGTTGTTCATTTTAATTTGGTCTCTTTAAAATTACATTTGGTTTCCGTTATATTATATTTTTTTTGTTATTTTTGTTATGTTCTTCAAATGTTGTTATATTTTCAAAATTATATAATCTATTATAGTGATTATTTGTGTTGATTGTATAATTATTTAATTTATCTTTTTTTTCCTAAATCTAAGTGTTTGTTTTATAGTTAGGTTATTGTTTTCGATTCAATCGCAGCTTTCAATATGCACCAAAGTGCTTGTGCAATCATTAATTCGTTACATCTACATTTTGACATTCCGTCTTATAGAATGGATGAAGGATGATCATTGCACTTTGGTTCATATTGACAGTTGCGACCTACTATCGAACAAATACCTCTTTTATATAACAAGACTTGTTTAGGAATAGAAGGAATCTTTTTAAATCATAAGTTGCTTTTAGGTTTGACTGAATTAACTTGTGGAGAATGGTAAAATTCTTAGTTGAGGACCAATTGAGTATTTTGATAGTCGTGTCAATTGTGAATCCTATAGTTCGAGGGACCAAATCGGTAATTTTCTCCAAGGAAAATGCTACTTTATTTATATGAGTTAATTACCGAAATGGTCCCTTGACTATGCGAATACCAATTTAGTCCTTGACTATTTTTTTGGACCAATTAAGCCCTAACTTTAAAAATTAACAATTGGTCCTCCCTTTTGTTTGATGTTAGTCAACCGTTAATTGGACTAAATTGGTAATTTGCTATAGTCAAGGGACCATTTTGGTAATTAACTTTAAGGGTGGGCAATTCGGTTCAGTTTTTTTGAACCGAACCGTACCGTGAGCAAAGCATGTGTGGACAACTTCACTATTACTTGCCCCAAAACATTGAATCCTCAACTCCGAACCAACAAAATATTTCAAAGAGAATGTAAATTAAAGTAACTTAGTGACTCAGCAACCAAGTGCCAAATTACTTATGCGCACAAGAGATCTGTCCCCTGTTAAACATAATCCCACACTGTCGGTACTGAATCTTGTCTCGAATATTACCTACTCAACGAGTGAGTTAAGGCCGTGGAGGTTAAATTCACTATTACTTAATCACACTAGTTATTATTTTATTGACACCAAAGGTCAATAGTAGGATGGAGTCGAACTAAAACTATTTTACATCAAGTAAACAATTCTTTATTAATGTTCAGTATAAAAGTAGTTTTAACTGCCAAACACGTTGACCAGATAAAAGAGAGTGAAAACTGAGAACCAAGAACACATTCCATCCATATTTAATGTTGGGATCACTGTGCTCTATAAACTCCAAAAATTTCCACTCTCTAATAGTATCTTAACAGCTGTTTCGTTGCAGAATTAAAGTTAGTTTACTCTACTCATCATAATGCAGTAAGGGATAATATTGAAGAAGAGTGATATGAAGTTTCTGCATCATAGTGTTTTATTAGTTTTTTCCTTCTTCTTCTACTGTTACATTGGTAGTAGTTCTCTCGCCTTGTTTCCATGGTTGCAGGCTCTTATGGATACAGTGCTCCTGGTGAGTTGAGTTCAAAACTATACATATATTCTTGTCTTTAACATTCATCACAACCTAAGAACCATCTTTTTGGAAATGGTGTAGAGTATGGGTACACACTAAAGGTAGATGAGAAGAGCGATGTTTACAGCTTCGGGGTTGTTCTTATAGAGCTTCTGACAGGAAAACGACCATTGGATCCTGGGTTTGGAGAATCGGTTGATATAGTAGAATGGATACGCAGGAAAGTTAGAGACAATAGATGCTTAGAGGAGGCACTAGACCTTAGTGTAGGAACAACAACTAAACATATTCAAGAAGAGATGTTATTAGTACTTAGGATTGCTATACTTTGTAGTTTGTACAGCCATACTCCCTAAGGACAGACCTTCAATGCGAGATGTTCTAACTCTGCTCGCAGAGGCAAAGCCTCGGAGAAAAAGCAGCAGCACCAGCAACAACAACACGGGCAGAGGGGGCGGGGGTGATGCTTCAAACAAAGGTCAGCCAGTATTTGATACATCACCTGTACACGGCCTCGTGTAAGAACAAAACCCATCCTTCCGGGACTAATTCCAGTCAGATGGCTAAGGATACAAACTTGTAACCACAAGGTCATGAGTTCAAATACTAGCCCGCTGGTCAGCTGTGGACAAGCTAGGCTGGTTTACCATTTTTGTGATCAAACCAGTCGTGCAGACCTTCGGGTAGTAGCTGCAGGTTTTCCTCGTCACTCAAAAAAAGAAACCCATCCTTCCTCTTTATTTAGTTACTTGTCTATATGTTAAGTTTTGTATGTAGAATTTATTAGTTAATTTCAAAACTGTGAAATCTGTATGTTTAATGAAGCAAATATGACATTCATCCCACAATTAATGTTGTGTGCTTGTTTCTTTTTTTAATAAAAGAAAAGAACAAGACATATGTGTCTAAACTTCAAGGATATTGTTAGTTTAGTCAGTTTCCCATCATAATGTAAGGTAAGTAATCCCCTTTGCATGGCGTTGGCCTGGCTTTTAACACATCATAAATTACTAAGCAATAAGAGCAGGGCAAAGGGGACAAAGAAAAAGCTCAGCTCCAATTTTCATGTTGTATTCAATTAAAATAATAAATAAATAAATGATTATTTAGGATGAATAGTAAGAGTTTATCCAAAATAACATTGATCCACTTTCAGCACTTCTGATTTATATATTTGAAATAATTAATTATTAGATTATTTAAATCAAATATAATAAAACTTAGTAAATTTAAATAAATAAATAAATCTATGAATGAGGAAGCTGTGGAGCTCGCTGAAGAGGAAGGCAGGGTGATCGATGAGTGAGAAAGATTATGTACATTGAAATGAAGAGGAAGGAACAGTAACAGATGAAATTAAGGAAGCAATGAATTATAATTTAAGGAAGATCAGATCCACATTTAACTAATTTGATTTAATTTGAATCCGATGAAAAGTGACTATACGCAATAAATTAAATTAAAGCATCCTGTCCTATCTAAAACAACGCAACACCACAACTAAACTTGCGTCTTTTAAAAAAAAAAATCTATAAATACCACTTGCCCATATATACACCCAAATAAACCCACACTACCACCAAACAATCAACAATCACAATCAACAATCAACAACTCAACAATAAAAAATAACACGATAACACATAATGGCGGCGCCATGAAGTTTGTTGCAGTGTTTCCTGTCATTCATATCTTTCCTTCGCCGTCGCGCAAGGACAAGGAGACATTTAAGAGCGAGGGAAAAGTCATTAAGGTGACCGAGGACAAGATTCTTAAGGAATGAGGATAAGCTTCTTAAGGACCAAGGATAAGGTTTATTAAGATGAGAACAAGTTGACGAGAGCAGCAAAGCTCTTGCGGACGAGGGTAAGGGACTGAGGGCTCAGGCTCTTAAGGAAGAAGGGACTCGGCATAGTTAAGGACCGAGCGCTGCTCTTAGCTGAGAGTTCGGCCTTTAAGAAGAGGCAAGGACGAGGCAAAGTCGTTAGATGAAAGTCAGCTCTTAAGGATGAAGGCAAGGCTCTTAAGGACGAGGAAAAGGCTCTTAAGGATGAGGACAAGGCTCTTAAGGACGGGGTAAAAACCTAGAAGAATAATAAAACAATCTATTATATTTAAGGTGAAAAATCATAGGATTTCTATATTTGAAGTCAGTGTCATATTTTAATATAATGCCGATTTGTTTTTTTTTTTTTTTTACCTGTCATCCCTATATCATATCATCATGTAAAGACTATATGTCATTTTTTAATAGGTGAAAATAAAACTCATGCTTCACGTTCTTATTGAATATATAATCAAATTTTATCGTTTTTGTATAGCACTAATAATTTAAAATGTAATGTTTAAAAACTTCAATGAAATAATCTAAACTAATAAAAACATAATTGAAGATCTTTCAATTAATATTGAAACACTACTGTAAATTATTGAATTTTTGACCACCTGAACTTGATCTTAAATCAAGTTGAAAGCAAAAAGTGGCCGGAAATAGCAAAAGTGATCGAACTTTCAACTTAATTTAAGATCACGTTCAGGTGGTCGGAAATTTTGGAATTTATTTATTTATTTATTTAATTATAATATGATTATATCTTTAATTAAATTAATTATAAATGTCAGCGAATAACACTGGTTTGATTTTATTTTCACTACAAAATGTATTAATATTGTTGATCATAGATCTTACAAAATGCAATGAAATCCCCACATTCATTCTCTTTCTTACAGCAAATTTTGAAGTAATATAATGAGAATATATGAATATTAAAACACATAATATATATGTTCCATGCACTTCAACTAAATGATCAAAGACAAATATTTTTAATATTGACAAATAACACGAGATCGGTAATGATGAAATTAAGTAAATAAAATTTAAAGAAACGAAATTTAATCCTCATTAAATTAAAGTAGTAAACAACACTTCTGAAAGATAGTGTAACATGACTCTTTAAAAAAAATTAATAATAATATTATATGTTACTAACCAAACATACTATTGGAACATTATAAAAGTACAAATTATTTGATTCACAAATAAAATATTTGATATTCTAATAATAGTTTATTTTATTTTAAATTGGTCTTAGATTTTTAGGTGTTACTTTACCTTTTTTTTTTTTTTTTTTTTTTTTTTTTTTTTTTTTTTTTTTAACATCATTGGTTGTTCTAGTATAATCAAAATTTTAAAAAGTAGTGAACAATTATTTTATTTTTTCATAATAAAAATAATATTTTACCATTTCGTATAGCAGTATAATAATTTTAAAAGATTAATATTAATTATTTTTATTTTAATTAATGGTGGGTCAATCATGACCATCCAATGATAGGAAGCCATATCATGAGTGGGAGAAATAAGAGGGAAAATTCACAAGGAGAAAATATCCATTTTCCATTTAAAAAAGTAATGTTTTTGAAAATAAAAAGCAATGTTTTAAAACTTCAATGAATATAAACTAATAAAAACACATAATTGAAGATATCCTTTCAATTATAATTTTACAATACGAGTCAAAATTCGCTAAGGTGTGGCCTAGGATGAATTCAGATGAGTCAACCAAATAAAACAAATCAAATCTACAATTAAGGGTGCGTTTAGAAACTCGGAAAAATGACTTTTGAAAAATGTTTTCTGGATTTTTAGTGTTTGGCAAGAGAGAAGAAAATGAGGTCAACAAAAAATTGATATTATAGTCAATGAAAAATAAGTATTTTTGGGGGAAAATGACTTCCTTTTTTTTTGGGAAGTCATTTTCCCATTCTCATGCTTTGGTATGTATAGTATATAGTTTGTGTGTGTGTGATATATATATATATATATAATATATATATACTATATATATTATATATATATATATATATATATATATAATATATATAGAGGGTATGCAGTGAGAGCATGAATTAGTGAGATTGTGAGAACACATCCTATGCATCTATCTAATATAATTTTAATGGGCATGATTGAGTAATAAACATAGAATAGAATATAATGAAATAAGAAGAAGGGGCAAATTAGTAATGTAGCAATAATCTTTACATGGTAAAAATCACATTTAATAATATTTCCATATAATTATGATGATAAAAACAACATACAATCGGAAGATTCATATTATCCATGCAATAGACGCGTTGAGCACCAAGAACACAGTGGAATGGCTTCTTCTCCTCTGTTTGCTACCAACCACACATTTAAGTTTCTTTTATGATTTTTTTTTTACTGCGGCAGTTGTAGTTTATAGTACTATTGTTGTATAACGGTCGTTTATTGGGTGATGGTGTGTGCTATTTGACAATAGGACATGTGCAAAAGTTAGTAATGGGTTGGGGTATACGAGGGAAAAAAAGAAGAGGGAACGATAAGTGTATATGGAGTATTAATGGGGATGGGGTGTGCAACGTGTCGAATATAGCGGGTGCAATCAGGCGTTGATAGGTACAACGGTATAACCTAAAAACAAATGAGAATTGGTAGAGTTTAAATAGTATTATTGGTGTGTGCTACGTGATAATGCGACGTGTGCAACCTGTTAGTAATGAGTTATGGGTATAATAAAAAAAGAGAAGAAGAGGGAACGAGCAGTATTGACGTAGTATTAATGAGGAATGGTGTGTGCAACGTGAGGATATGGCATGTGCAATCAGGAGTTGATGGTACACGGTATAACCTTAAAAACAAATGAGAAGTGGTAGAGTTTAAATAGTATTATTGGTGTGTGCTACATGATAATGCGACTTGTGCAACCAGTAAGTAATGAGTTAGGGTATAATAAAAAAGAGAAGAAGAGGGAACGAAGCAGTTATTGCGTAGTATTAATGAGGAATGGGTGTGTGAAACGTGAGGAATTGACATGTGCAATCAGGGGTTGATGGTACACGATATAACCCTAAAAACAAATGAGAAATGGTAGAGTTTAAAAAGTATTGTTGGTGTGTGCCTAGCATAATGATAACGAGTGTGCAACCTGTTAGTAATGAGTTTGGGTATAATAATAATAATAATAATAAAAGATGGACCGACTATTGCAATTTATTTGTGATTGGTTTTTACGTAGTATTTACGTTATTTTTTTTTTTTTTTTTCAATTGGGGTGAGAGTGGTAGAATTGTACACATACAGAGGAGCCAGTAGATGGTTAATATTGAGAGTAGTGGTTACAATGTTGAGAATTGGCATGTGCGAAAAGGGGAAAGTAATGGTAGACGTGAGCATTACATTGTAGGCTAATGTGTATGCCCTGTGTTATAAAGCGGGTGCGAACGGTAAGTGTTAGTTGGGAGTGATATATATTGTGTGCAAATGTGTGGGAAAAACAGAAGATGCAAAAAATGTGCAACACGACTGTGTGCAAACCTTGAGTTGCGTGTGCATACGTCAAGCAAAAAAAATTGTGGACCATACATGGTAGTTTAGAGGAAGGCAATGAAGGGAATGTCAAAGTGTGTGCGTACATGTTACATGGCGAGTGTGCAATAACTAATGCGCGAAATGACGTTAAAGAAACGTGGATGCAATCGTTGCCTAGTGTGTGCATACGTAATGCTAAGCAAATGTAATACCTTATACATAAAACAAAAATAAGCTAGTGGATGAGATCTATGAATTTTGTGCACCATTAATTTTTGCAATATATGCTTATAATTTGGTGCAATCAAATTTTGAATTTCCGACCACCAAGTGATCTTAAACAAGTTGAAAGCCTTGTTCCGACCACTTTTGTATCAGGAAAAATCCTTATTATTTCTGACCACTTTTTGCTTTCAATTTTTTAAGATCACTTTCAGGTGGTCGGAAATTCAATAATTTACAGTAGTGTTTCAAAATTAATTGAAAGATCTTAAATTATTTTTTTATGGGAAAAGGGTCAAATAGGCCCTCGAACTTTAGCTTAAAAGTTAATTAGGCCCCTAAACTTTTTAAAGGTGCAATTACACCCATCAACAATTCATTTAAGTGCAATGAAGCCCAAAAACAAATTAATGACCTGCTATCACAGGTCATTAGGGTTCAGGCCATCTTCCGGCGAATTTTCCGGCAAAAAAAAAAAGTGATCGGCGAAATTTTCGACAAAAGAAGTGAAAATTTTCGGCAAATCTGGGTCGGTTGCTGGTCACTTTTTTTTTTTGTCGGAAATTCGCCGAAAGGTGGCCTAAACCCTAATGACCTGTGATAGCAGGTCATTAACTTGTTTTTGGGCTTCATTGCACCTAAATGAATTGTTGATGAGTGTAATTGAACCTCTAGTTTAGGGGCCTAATTAACTTTTAAGCTAAAGTTCGAGGCCTATTTGACCATTTTTCCCTTTTTTTATTAGTTTAGATTTCATTGAAGTTTTTAAACATTACTTTTTAAATTATTAGTGCTATACAAAACGATAAAATTTGATTATATATTCAATAAGAACGTGAAGCATGAGCTTTATTTTCAACTATTAAAAATGACATATAGTCTTTACATGATGATATGATATAGGGGTGACAAGAAAAAAACAATCAACATTATATTAAAATATGATACTGACTTCAAATATAGAAATCCTATGATTTTTCACCTTAAATATAATAGATTGCTTTATTATTCTTCTAGGTTTTTACCCGTCCTTAAGAGCCTTGTCCTCGTCCTTAAGAGCCTTTTCCTCGTCCTTAAGAGCCTTGCCTTCATCCTTAAGAGCTTGGCTTTCATCCTTAAGAGCTTTGCCTCGTCTTGCCCTCTTCCTTAAGAGCCGAACTCTCAGCCTTAAGAGCCAAGCCTCGTCCTTACTAGCCGAGCCCTCTTCCTTAAGAGCCGAGCCTCGTCCTTACT
>VALG01003237.1:0-12238 GCA_009835305.1 Ipomoea purpurea | reverse complement strand
CCCATACTCAGTTCACCCAAGGGCGACAAACTATACCAAGATGTGAAAAGGTCATTTTGGTGGCCTAACATGAAAAAGGAAATTGCGGATTTTCATGGCCAAATGCCTAAACTGCCAAAGGGTGAAGGTCGAACGGTGCAAACCCAAGGGACTCGTTACAACCCCTCGAGATACCACAAGGAAAGTGGGATTTCCATATCCATGGACATCGTCGGAGGGTTACCCCCAACAAAGACCGGTAAGGATAAAATTTGGCGTCATAGTGGACCGCTAACCAAAACGGCGCGTTCATTGCCCATGAAGGAAACATGGACAATGACACAACTGGCCAAGCCTACCTGAACCGAGTGGTGAAATACCACGGAATTCCCCGAATCATTGTGTCCGATAGAGACTCCAGGTTCCTCTCACAATTTTGGAAATCGGTGCAATCAGCCTTGGGACACAACTAAAACTAAGCACTGCCTTCCACCCCACCACTGATGGCTAAACCGGAGAGAACCATTCAGACTCTCGAAGACATGCTGAGAGCCTGCGTGTTAGACTTTCAAGGGACATGAGAAGAACATCTAGACCTCATTGAATTCTCGTATACAACACACAACCACACAAGCATTCGTATGGCACCCTACGAAGCTCTATACGGACAAAAGTGTAGGACCCCCTTATGTTGGGAAGACATGGTCGACCCAGTAACTCTAGGCCCAATACGTACAAGAAACCATAACCAAAGTTAAACACATCCAAGAAAGAATGAAGGCTGCCAGGACCGCCAGAAATCTTACGCCGACCTAAGGGAGAAAACAAGCCCGAATTCAACCCCGGGGACAAGGTCTGGTTGAGAATCTCACCCACACAGGGGTAATGAGATTCGAAAGAAAAGGAAAGCTCAGCCCTCGATTTATCGGCCCCTATGAAATCATAGAAAGAGTCGGAAACCTAGTCTACCGCCTCGTCTTCCCATCGACACTAGAACGAGTACACAACGTATTCCACGTATCCCAGCTAAAGAATACGTGCACGACCCAAGCCACGTGCTACAACCCGAGTCGTGGACCTCGACGAGTCACTAGCATACGAAGAAAACCCCGTAAGAATCCTAGACACTACGACAAGAACCACCCGTCGTCGAGCCATAGAAATGGTAAAAGTCCTCTGGACCAATCATGGGGCCGAGGAAGCAACATGGGAACTGAAGGCCACCAATGAAGGAACGCTACCCGAACTCTTCACACTAGGTAACAAGAGGAAGTCACTCGCTAAGGACCAAGCTTCGGAGACGAAGCTTCCCGTTAAGGGGGGGAGAGTGTAACACCCCGTGTTATGACCCCTAAAACCAATTAATCATTTAACCGTTTACCCAAAAGAAAGAATTAAATTACAATAATTAATTAGGAAAATGTCCACCATAGTCCGTGGGCCCTCACTTCTAAAACCCAACCTAGCCCAAAAAGGAATAGAGTTAGCAAGCCTATAGTATTTAGACCCTAATTAGGACTCTTGGGTATATAAATAGGGGACATAAGAGGCACCTAGAACCCCCACCACAATAATCTCTCACCACACAAGAAGTTTCAAGAATTCTCTTAGGATAAATCATGAAAGAAGAAAGATTAAAGAAAAGACCTTCATAGCCAAGGAATTAATAAAGGCTAAGAGGTAACCCATGTCTCAACAAAACCTATTTTCTTAGCTATGATCTCCCTCTCAGGCATTCCCCTATATTCTTGTGTATTGATGATTCGTTGATGATGTGATGATGTGATCTTGATAATTGGTGTTATGATTCATGGGTGATCTTGATAATCTTGATGATGGAAAGAGATTCGTGATGATTGTGTGATTATTCTTGATGAACATAGATTCTTGATGATGTGTGTTATTCTTGATGATCGTATTGTTCTTGATGTTAAAGGATGAATTACGTTCTTGTCGATTTTAAATATGATTAGAGCCCTAAGTTGTATCGTGAAACTCGTACGGGTTATTTCTTGATGTATTGGGTGGGAATATGAATGTTTGGGTGTTAATTATGTTTAGAAAGCATGATAAGATATGTGGCCGTATGTTTCTTTCTTTTGATCCGTTAATTGTCTACGTGTTGTTATCATTGCGTTTGGAGTGTCTAAGCATGGTTTCGGTTCCACAAAGTTTCTCGAGGCGTTATTTGTGAGAAAAAAAAAAGAGTCAGTGGGGGTAGGTGGGGGTGGGGGACCCGCCACCTACCCGCGACCAGATTGGACGTCGCCGGCAACGGGCAGGCGACTGCCCGCTAGGCACCCGCTGCCCGGAAACTCGTCGCCGGCGGGTGACCCTTCACCCACCGGCTACCCGCTGGAATTTATCCCACCTCGGGATCCCGGCTTCCCCGTTTGATGTTCCCCCGACCTCGTGGTGTCCTAACGGACTCCGTCTATCGTGCCTATGTCTAGTTGATGTTTCGGGTACCGTTCGTAGGATAATGAGTCTTACATATTGCATGCTAGTTGAATTGGTATCCCGTTGGGCCTAGGTGGAAGATGTAATGAACCCCTTAAGATTACTCTTAGTATGTGAACGATCCGCATAGGTTTGTTTATACGATTTCTACCCCTTCCCAATATGTTAATGTGGGTTGCATGTGCTTTGTTAATGTGTTATGTGTGCATGATAACCCCAATTTGGTTGCGATCAAATTGGTGTATTCCTGAGCTGCGGTCAGATTTACACTCTCGGGCTGCGGTTCCACCGTTTGGTTGCAATCAAACGTTTTACATGAGCTGCGTTCATATTTCCTAGCTGCAGTCAGTTGACTACTCTTGGGCTGCGGTCCACTGTTTGGTTGCGATCAAACATTATGATGAGGCTGCGGTTCATCGATCGGTTGCGATTGGACCCCTCCGTGTTGCAATACAGGGCAGGGTGCTGCGGCCCGTGTCAGAGCTATATGCGCTGGACCCTCATGTGTGGGCATGCGATTGGTCCTGTGGCGCCATCAAAGTGTGCTTACGTGATGAGATATGGATGGTTGATGTTATGAATGTCTTGAGAACGTGACTATAGGATACATGCTAGTAAACATATATATGCTTGGTTTTGACTGTTGGCTGTGCTTATCTCTATCTGTCGAGTCTGTTCCTATGCTAGTAAATTGTATTGCTTGGTTATGACTGTTAGCTGTGCTTACTCCTGTCCGTTGAAGTCTATTCCCCGTTTTTGAAAGCTAGAGTCTCTAGGATATATCTTCATGCTTCAAAAATGGCTTTTCTTATTTTTATATTATATATATATATATATAATATATATAATATATAATATATATATATATATATATATAATTATATATCTATATGTAATGTATTTCAACGCGTTGGAGTGGGTTACCAGCATCTCTCGCTGAGAATATTATGGCTTTCAGGCACTGACAAGTAGACACTGGAGGCGCGTTAGAGATCCGAAGTGTAGAGTAGATAGTTTCCCTTTGACATGCGTGCCATGCTTATTTATTGATGTTGTGCGGATTCTAGTTAGTAAGCCTGTGCACCTGAGTTCTCTAGCTCAGGTGTGGCATAGCACCCTATCTTTTGTATTATGTTTTGGGATTTAATAAGAATTCACCTTTATTATATAAGTTTCAAAAAGTTTAAAATTCGGGGTGTTTACACCAACCCCGACCCTATCATACCGCCCTTAACCCTACACATCATACCGCACATTATGAACACCACCCCATAATTTTTTTTATACTTTATAATAATTATTATTATTATTTTGATTCATAGATTGATCTTAATTGTAAATATAATTGAAAAATTAAAACTTTAATGATTTACTTTGAAATTTTGGTGAATAATTTTATATTTAATCTAAAAACATAATAAGTGGGAATGAAAGTTATACCCCTGATTTATGTCCGTTTTTTCCGTTAAGTTTTTTGTACATTATGCTATAAAGGTTGTACATTAAAAATATTTTGGACAAACATACCCCTACCTTATAACTTTGTTATCTTTTCCGCTATCTGTTACCATGCACATGCATCCACCATATATTTTATTATCTTCTTCATTAATAATAATATATACACATTATATAGTTTGAGTTAATGTTAATTATTACATAAAATAAAATCAAAATTTATAAAAATGATATACATTATTATTATTATTATTTAGAATAATTAAATATCTAAAATTAAATAATTTAAAATTTTAATATAATGTATTTAATATGGGTACCTATTTTTTTGCGCATCGCGCATAAAAATACTAGTATTTAAATATGAACAAAAATAGAACTATTAAATTAACTTTTGAATTGTATTCTTTCTTTGTTAAATTATAGGTAAAAGATAAGGTGTAAACTTTTAGTGTATAAGAGTTGGTGTGGGCTTGGTGGATTTAGCTTTGTTTGTTATGTTGAAGTCTTTGGTTCAATCTTTTATTGGTGCATTCTAACCTATTTTATACAATCATTGTCTTGGTCTCAAAGAAACACATAAGCAAAAAGCTAATATACTAGATGTTGCACTAAACTACGCAAGTGTTGGTGTGGTTTGGGTGGGTTTAACTTAGTTTATTATGTTAGAGATCTTTAGGTTCTATTCTTCCTGGGGAATTCTTTAACTACAACTATTTTCTAAAATTGTTGTTTTGGTTTTCACAAACAACACAGAAGCAACCCAGTTATATATAGATGTTGCACTTTTAGATATAAGAATTTGTGTTGCTTAGTTGGTTAGATTGCTTACTTGTTAAGTTTAAGGTCATATGTTTTTGACTTTGTTGTTAACGTCTTTGTTTTTATTTTATATACGTATTAAATAATGATGCGCAAAGACAACGGTTTTTTAAAACCGTTATCTTTGTAGTGTTGTGTATTCACATACGCTTAAAGACAACATACCAAAGACAACGGTTAAATAAAACCGTTGTCTTAAACAAATAAAGAACGCGCAACGACAACGGTTATATAAAACTGTTGTCGTTATTGTGTTGTGTATTCGAGTGCGCTTACCGAAAACACACCAACGACAACGGTTAAATAAAAACCGTTGTCTTTTTTTTTTAAAAAAAAAAAAAAAAAAAAAAAAAAAAAAAAAAAAAAGAGCGCACAAAGCCAACGCGTTTTAAACAACCGTTGTTTTTCTAGTGTTGTGTATTCCAGTGCGCTTAAACACAACACACCAACGACAACAGTTAAAAAAATTGTTGTCGTATTTAAAAAAATGCACATAGCCAACGGTTTTAAAAAACCGTTGTCGTGGTGGTGTTGTTTTTTCACAAAATGCACAAAGACAACACACTTATAACAACGGTTAAGTAAAAACTGTTGTCTTTGACAAAAGTGTTGCATCAAAGACAACAGTTTTGGACCAAATGTTGTCTTTTATACAACAAGACAACACTTTTCTTAAAAATTGTTGTCTTTCTAGTAGTGTAAGTTGATAGAAATTAGGACTAAGGACTAATTGTGTTGCCTTTGTAGAAAAAGACCAAAACATTGTCAATTGCAAGGCATTCCGGCGACAGTTCGGTAAAGTGATCATATCTTGACCTAGGAGTGTCCAAATGAGGCGATTCAAGTGGCTATGGTTCGGGAGTTTCTAGGGCTACATCTCTGAAGAAGGACACAAATTCCAGAAATTTCCATGCAACTCACAATGTGCATTATATTACGGCATTGCGAAATCACTTAAAGGAAATTAATTAATTTAAGGATATAAGCATGGGCTTGTAGGTGATTCTCCAGCTAACTCATAATCTAACATTCCCCTCCTTTAGAATTCAGCTTGTAGATTAGCTTGGAATTTCTTTCTCTAGAATCTAGGTCATCTCTAGCCAATTCCATTATTGAAGAACTTTTGGAGAAGAAGATTGACAACCTTCAATACAAGAAGCAATTGTAGATATCAACTTTTGCAAGCTAATTTGCAATTCTCTTACTTGCTATCTTATCTCTCTTCTATGCTATTTAAAGCTGATTATTTACATCAATAAGATCAATTAAGTTCATAATCTATTATAATATCAAGAGCCTAATTTCTCCTACGAAGTTTTTTTTTCCTTCCCCTTCCAAATGGCTTCTGCTACTACAACCACAAAATCAATAATTCAATTAAATGCCCCAACACACTTCCCTATTAAACTCACGACCGTGAATTTCCAGATGTGCCGATGTCAAATTCATGCCACACTTGTTGGGTTTAATCTCTTTGGCTATGTTGATGGTACAACCAAGGAACCAGCTAAATTCGCTAATCCCGCTCAAATTTCTGTCAACCCGGACCATTTAGCTTGGTATCGTCTGGACCAAGTTATTGTTAGTGCTCTACTTGGGAGTTGTACTGACACCATACAACCCCTAATCTCCTCGGCTACGATAGCCCATGATGCATGGAAACATCTCGTTGCTAGTTATGCTAGTGCCTCATGAGGACGTATCATATCCCTCAAGGCCAAGCTCGTGAGGAATCCGCGAGGGTCTCGGTTCATCACCACTTATCTCTATGACATCACCACTAACCGTCTATGTATTGACTCAGCAACGCGAGGATTAAACCTTCATCACATCGGCTATCCGCGTTCGTGAGAAGCCTCTTTCTTTTGGCGAGTTGGAAGATGTGCTGACTGACCCTGAACGCCAATTGAAAAATGCTGATGCTTTGCGCCAATCCTTTTTTACTACTGCTAATGTTAAACAACGCACATTGTCACCCCCGCGGCACAATCACCAGTCCAATACCAACTGGAGGGCCCGCAACAATACCAATCATTACGGCTCCAATCGGCAACAAGGGAATCACAATCACTCCAGCATTGTTTTTAAGTTTTGTTATCTTACGGGTCATGAAACAAGGGTGTGTCACAAGCTAGCCTGGTTTCTAAAGGAGCATAATGTTCCTTCTGTGCAAACCTCTGTATCTCCTCTAACCAATTCGATGACTGTAGCACCATGTGACACCAAGCCTCGCTCCTCTGCAGACATTCATCGAGTACAGTGGACCGGGTGAAATACGCCTGGGTGACGGTAATTCCTTACAAATATCCCATATTGGCTAGTCTGTCATTCCCACTCCTTATAATGTTCTCACTCTAGATAATGTCTTGTGTGTCCCACAGTTACACAGTAATTTAGTTTCTATTTCCTAGTTATGGAAGACTAATCGTGTGTTTGTTGAATTCATTAATTCTACTTTTCTGGTCAAGGAACTTCGAACGGGGATTCCACTGCTTCGGGGGGCGAACATTAATGGTGTTTGTTTTGGACCAGTTGCTTCTCACCCAACAGTTCATGCTACGCAGTTGGCTGGTTTGTCTCAGTGGCACCAAAAACTTGGCCACCCATCGAATAAGGTGTTGCAACTTGTGCTGCAACGCTGTAATGTTCCAGTCTCTATGTCATCTCTGCAAAAAGTTTATTGTTCCTCCTGCAATGTTCATAAAAGCCATAAACTGCCTTTTTCAAAAAATACACTTGTTAGCACTAAATCATTGCAACTTGTTTACACTGATGTGTGGTGACCTACTAAGAACTCTATTGATGAATTTCGCTATTATGTAAATTTTGTAGACCACTTCTCAAAATACATTTGGCTGTACACCATGAAACGTAAATCAGATGTGTTCACAATATTCATTCAGTTCAAACAACTAGTGGAAAATTATTTTAGCCTATCAATTACACTAGTACAAAAAAGATTTTAGAGTCTCCCATAAAACACTTTTCGAGTCACCTGACTCGGATATTGGAGACTGTGAAAGTCCTCCGCTTTCCGAGTCACCCGTAAAGGGTAACTCGAAAAGCGGAGGATGATTTTTTTTTTTTTTAATATAATACAGATTTTCCAAGGCACCTGCTCCGCTGCAGGTGCCTTGGAAAGTCATTTTTATATATTTTCCAACGACACCCTCTGACAACAGGGTGACGCGAAAAGTATTTTATATAATTACTTTTCGCGGCACCCTCATCCGAAACAAATAACAATTAATTAAATTGTTATTCGTTTAATCTGTACAAATTTTTATTGGTTTAATCTATACAAATTTTCCAAAATACCAAATGCACACAAAATTTATCCAAAACGAATAACAATTAATTAAACTATCTATTCATATAGAGTTTAGCCATACAAGTTCAAAACATGACATGTTCTTTTTGAAAATTGTCTATATAAAAGTTTATTGAAATAAACTAAAATGTCTTTATTAGTGTAGCAAAACTCATTCTTCCATGGCTTCTCCACCTTCAATCACCTCCACCATATCTCTCAGTGGTGTAAATGTGTAATCTTAGTCATAATAACCACTGCAAGCATAATGAATTTCCACAATTATAACAAGGGAAAGTGTAACACCTCGTGTCACGACCTTCAATCCCGAATTAATTATTTAATTAATTCCGTTAATAATAATTAGAAAGGGTTTAATTTGGTTAGGATTCCCTTTAATTAATTAATGTGTTCCACAATGGATTGTGAACCCTTTCCTAAGCTGGAGTCCTAAGCCTATTAGGAATAAAGAGAGTAAACCTTTTACTAGTCAGATTCTAATTAGGAATCATAGACCTATATCTATTATGAATAAAGAAAGTAAGCCTTTACTATTCAGATTATGATTATGATTCCCGATTCTATAAATAGGGGATTAGAAAGCAATTAGAACTTGTACCACCCATAGTTATATTTCACGAAAATATTCCCGGGAGATTCCCCACCACCAAGCCTGAGGGGATCAATCGGATGAAAATCTTAGAGAAGAACCATAGTAGCCAAGGATTCTGTTTAATGCTAAGAGGTAACCCATGTCTCAACAAAACCTATTTTCCTTGCTATGTCTTCCTCTTTGGCTCCTTTGATATGCAATTATATATTGATGTCTTGATAAGGCTTTTATGAATTATGAGATAATCTTGATGTTTATGAGAGATGATCTTGATATTGATGTGATCTTGATGTTTATGAGGTGATCTTGATATTTATGTGTCGATCTTGATGCTTATGTGATAATCTTGATGTTCTTGATTCCAAGATAATTATATAAATGATCTTGTGCTTTAATTATGACTAGAGCCCTAGGGTTAGAACGTGGATTTCGTATTGTGTTATTCTTGGTATATTTGGGTGGGATTTTGCATGTTCGGTATTGAGTCTTGACATATTTAGGAGTCGTGTTAGGGTGTATTTAATGTGATTCTTGGTTTTAATCCATGCTTGATTACATGGTGTCATTGTTTGTGTTTAATGTGTTTAGCATTGTTTCGGGTTCACAAGGGATCCCGGGACCGAATTATTACCTAAGAGTCCAATGGGCGTAGGTGGGGACAGGGGTACGCCTGCCGCCGGAGGGCAGGCGACTGCCCGTCGGGCACCCGTTTGCCTTGTGTTGCGCCGCTGGCGGGTCACCCTCCACCCCGCTGGGATTTCCAGTGTGGAATATGGTGGTTTTCCCGTTTGGATGTTTCCCGTGTCCCGTGATGTCCCATTGGACCCCGTTTGTCGTGCCTGAGTTAGTTTGATGTTTTCGGGTACCGTTCGTAGGATAAAAGAGTCTTGTTTATTGCATGCTAGTCGAATTGGTATCCCGTTGGCCTAGGAGAAAGATGCATGCACCCCATAGGCGTATCTCTAGTAATGTGGTTGACACACATAAGTATATATCTATATATATATATATATATATATATATATAAATTATTATATATATTATATAATATATATATATATGTATATATAATATATATATATATATATATATATATATATATATATATATATATACGTTTTCCCTCTCCCTATGTGTTAACGTGGGTTGCATGTACTTCGCTATGTGTTATGTGGTGCATGATACCCATTGGTTGCGATCAATTGGCTATACAGGGCAGTTGGATGGGTTGAGAACCATCGGCTGTTAAAACCGGACGGTTGCGATTGGACGGGTATACTTAAATAATATATAATATAATATATATACTATATAATAATATATATTTATATATATACGCCGCGGTCCATAATTTGGTTGCGATCAGAAATACACAATATTCAGCCTACGGTCCACCGTTTGGTTGTGAATCAAACGTTATAAATGAGTTGCGCTTCATCAATTGATTGCGATCAATCCCCTTGTGTTGCGGTACAAGACATGGTTGCTTCAAGGTCGGTCAGAGCTATATGCGCTGACCTCATGTGTGGTCGTGCGATTGGTCCTGCAAACACCAAAATGTATTTTACGTGATAATAATTGAATACTGATATGATTGATGTGAAATAGTCTTGTGACCTTAGTGTGATACCCCATATTTTTCTGGGCACTAATCGAGGACTGCATATGCATACGGAGTTAACTTTATTAAAATCTCTTATCTGTTACCCTAATTATTTTATTCGTTGGGCTCCAGTCTATCCTATTTCACTATTCATTATAGTGACATAATTTATTAATATTGTAACTACGTCTAACATATAATATATACGTATAGATATTATACATATAAAATATATATATTATATATATTATACTAGTTTTACGCGTTATGGGTCGATTGGTTAATGCCCGATATTTTTAAAGTAAGTACTAAAGATACAAGACAAGATAATTGGAATTGTTAATGCAAAATTGAATGGAAGTATTTAAATAGGTAATTTTAAGTTTAAAATGGCAGAAAAAGTATATCAAGACAAGATTAATGGAATTGTTAATCATATATAATGAATGTTTGAATGTGTATTTAAATAGATAATTGTAGTTTAACAAATGCCCCCAAAGATAATATAGGTAAGAATTAATTATAATTGTCAATTAAAATAAATTGTATAGGTATGGTTGAAACCAAATGGACGTAAAGGAAGGAGAAAATAAAAATTAAGGCATATTATTAAATCAATTTTTTAAATATATTAGCTGTGAATTTGGTTGGTTGTGATTTGAATACTCTTTTTGTAACAAATTTTCCAAATAGTTAATATGTTAGCTTTATTAATATATTTTTTTTAAAATTTTCATGTATTAAGAAAATACTTGGTAATAAATATTATAGCATTATTTTGTATTTATACTTTGAGTATTTAATTAAAAAATTAGGTGCACAAAAAAAATAAATAAACAAACGTTAGTGAAATATGATTTCAATTGATTGAATTTGAAGTGAAAATGAATTGTACATTGGAGAAATATAATTAAAGGACATATAACTAATAAAATTATTTCTCTAATAAATTTAATTGATAATGAATAATTTTTTTTAATAATGACATTGTAGGAAACAATGTAGCGAATATAACTAATGAAATTATTTTTATTTATTTTTTAAATTATTCGTTATAATTTATTGATAATGAATAATTTTTATTTTTTTTTGAATAAAGACATTATAGACACATAATTCTAATAAAGGGAATGCATATGTATCTATAATTATTTTTTATAGCTACTTAAATTATTATTTAATTTATTAAATAAGAGTTAAAAAAATAAGAGTACTAATTATGCCAAAACTTTGATGAGATGAAGTCGAACCTAAGACCTGTTTATTAATTAAATCCAATGAGTAAGTTTACGGTTGGAAACTTAACAGAAATTAAACGGGAAAAAGATAATATTTAACGGAAAATTAACGGATAATCATATTCATTAAGGATAAATTAGGACATCTTTTTAAGGAAATTAAATCGATCAATCTGAGCCAATTCATTTGATTAAAAAAATTGACCGCCATTTTTTTCTACCCATTATAGTCCCAAACTTCTCTTGGACTCTTATTAGTATAGTAGATTATTGAAATGAATAATTTTTTAAAATTGAAATGTTGAATTTGGTATTAAATAGTAATTTTAGTTTACAAATGCAAGATAATTCTAAAGTATACAAGACAAATATATTGGAATTGTTATGCATATATATTGAATGTTGAATTTTGTATTAATAGGTAATTTTTAATTTACAAATTGCAAGATAATATAGGTAAGGATTAATTATAATTGTCAATAAAATAATTGTAAGGTTATTTTGAAACAAATGGTACTAAAGGAGAGAAAATAAAAAAATTAGGGGCATAAAAATATTAAATCAATATTAATATGATTAGATTGAATTTGTTGTGTGATTTGAATACTCTTTTTGTCAAACAAATTCCTCAAATAGTTAAATATGATTTAAGCTTTATTAATTATATTTTTTAATTTTTCATGGTATTAATAAAATACTTGGTAAAATAAATATATAGCATTATTTGTTATATACTTTTGATATTTAATTAAAAA
>VALG01003232.1:0-15609 GCA_009835305.1 Ipomoea purpurea | reverse complement strand
CAGCAGGGGTTTCATCAATGTTATCAGGCAAATATCTCCATCTGGGAGGACCATCTAAAATGCAACATCTGCAAAAGACTTTGCAAACCGTCATACGGCACAATCTACGCCAACGACAATGCGACATCTCATCATAGAAATCAATCTTCACGTTACAACAAGTGTTCATACTTGTGAATTGCCTATGGAAATTATGAGATCTTTTCTAATTAAAAAAATTATTTTATGCAATAGTCAAATTATGAACTAAAATATATTACCATGATAAGCTCCATATACGGGGCTCATTACCATGTGACCATTTTTAGTTGTCATCCCATCAAGACCAACTCATGTTCTTCAGCTTCAGATCCATCAGCCATAGTGTTCTTCATGTTGTCAAGTGATTCTCAACTGTTTGGAGTCACATGCAACTTAATTGTGTCGGATATCGGTCGTTTGCAACACGATTGAATGAAGAGGCCTTTAAAAACTTTAGTTGGATTATTAGGAGTTCCTTAGCCTCTTCAGCTTAATATCTTTAAAAATACGCCCTCCATTGGCTTTGTCCACCGAAAGTTGTTTAGAAGTGTCAATTCTTTCTTATTACATGTGCTATAATAACATAAAAACAATTAAACCAATGTCAACCAATAACAACAAAGCATACTCCAGTACAACTTATAATATCCAATAACAAGTGATAATCAAGTACAATAACACACAAATTAGCACACATAACCACATTAAAATGAACAACATACACCACAAATTAACAAACATGTTATTATATAATCAATAAAAAATTACCAGCAACCAGTTCACGGTTTGACATAATCAATAAAACCAGTCACTGATTTCTGATCGGAAACCAGTGTTGATTTCCGATTGGAAACAGTGTTCACTGGTTTCCAAATTGGAAGACCAGATGACCTGGTTTCCAATCCAAATTGTGCAACGAATGTACCATGCGCATGGTGCATACGTGCAAAACGACGTCATTTGGACTAAAAACGCGGCGCACCCACTTTAAAAAAAAAAAAATCAGGGTGTCGATTCTCAGCAATAGCATTATTGTCTGGATATATAGTTATGAATTTCTGGATATAGAGTTATAAACTTGTGGATATATAGTTATGAATTTATGATTTTATTTATCATGGTGTGATATTTAGTTCATTCATTGTAGATATTTATTCATTCTTCACTGTGGATATACGTTTGAATTATGAATATTTAGTTCTTCAGAATATTGTGGATATTTAGTTCAATCATTTTGGTATTTTAGTTCATTCATTGTGTATATTTTAGTTCAATCATTGTGGATATTTAGTTCATTCATTGTGGATTTTTACTTCATTCATTCATTCATTGTCGTTTCAGGCAGCTTGATGTTCAGTTGAATTCTATTCTCACTTAGGATGAGGCTTTTTGGAAACAAAGGGCCAAACAACACTGGCTACAGGGGGCTTGACCGGAATACAAAGTTTTTCCACCAGTATGCCACGCACCGGAAGAGGAAAAAATTATGTTATGAAGCTGAGGATGGGGATGGGGTTTGGAAGGAGGGCGATGGTCTTGTTTCCCTGGTCACGGACTATTATAAGCATATTTTCCAGACGAGTGGTGAGGCAGGCGTGTTCCATGTGGATTCCTTATCACCACGTGTGTCTCGTGCGCAGAATGACGAACTACTCCGGCCTTTTGATCCAGCGGAAGTGAAACAGGCTCTGTTCTCTATGGGGAAGGATAAATCGCCAGGGTCGGATGGCATGAACCCAGGCTTCTATCAGGCTTTTTGGGATCTTGTTGGTGAGGATGTTACTGATTTTGTGCTTAATTGTTTATCTCATCATCCTTTCCATTAGAATTGAATGATGCAAAATTTTGTGCTTATACCTAAGAAGGTGGCTCCTAAAGTTGTTGCTGATTTGAGACCAATTGCCTTATGCAATGTGGTATATAAAATAATGGCTAAAATGATTGCTAACCGTATGAAACCCCTCCTAGATAACATTATTTCAGAGTCACAAAGCGCTTTTCTTCCAGGTAGGCTTATCTCAGACAATATCCTGATTGCTTCTGAGGTAGGTCACTATCTAAGGAGGAAACAGTTGGGCCAGGTGGGGTGGGCGGCTCTGAAGTTGGATATGGCGAAAGCTTATGACCGGATGCAGTGGTCATTTGTGGAAAGAATGCTATTGGGTCTGGGCTTTGATGAGAAATGGGTTAGGCTAATTATGCTTTGTGTTCGGACTGTCAGGTATAGAGTGTTGGTTAATGGGAAGCCAAGTAATGAGATAATCTCGTCTAGGGGTTTAAGGCAGGGGGATCCACTTTCCCCATACCTTGTTTATTATATGTGCGGAGGGCTTGTCTTTGTTGTTACAAGATGCTTAGGCTAGAGGACGGATCCATGGATGTAGGGTAGCACATGGGGCACCACCCATCTCGCATATTTTCTTCGTTGATGATAACTTGCTCTTCTTTAAGGCTAACATGCAGGAATCCATGGAGGTAAAGCGATGTTTGGAGGTTTATGAACAGTTTTCAGGGCAATCTGTCAATTTTCATAAATCCAGTATCTCTTTTAGCCGTAACACTAGTATGGAGACCAGGAATGCCATTGCTATGGGTCTGGGTGTTGAACAAGCTGAGGACTTTGGGAAATATTTGGGTCTCCCGTCAATTATTGGTAGGAACAGAAAAGCGGTTTTTTCATATGTTGAACAGAAGTTAAGACAAAGGTTTGGTTCCTGGAATAAGAGGCTGCTTTCATTGGCAGGTAAGGAGGTTTTGCTTAAGAGTGTTGCTCAGGCAATGCCTACTTATACCATGAGTATATACCTTCTGCCTGTGACTTTATGTGCTTCGCTGGAAAGATTGATGAACAGGTATTGGGGGGTAAGAGCAACACCGTGGATAGTATTCATTGGATGGCCTGGGACAAGATGTGTGTTCCAAAGAAGCATGGTGGTATGGGCTTTAAACGTCTCCATGATTTTAATTTGGCTCTGTTAGGGAAGCAAGGATGGTGTCTGTTGACCAACCCGGAATCTTTAATGGCCAGGGTTTTTAAGGCAAGATATTTTCCTGATACTACTTTTTATGAGGCCTCTTTGGGTGGTAATCCGAGTTATGTTTGGAGGAGTATAATGGCTAGCCAGGATCTCATCCGCAATGGATGCAGGCGAAGAATTGGTAATGGGAGAACCACCAAAGTTTGGTCACATCCGTGGTTGCCTGACCCACAGGATCCCTTTGTGCTCACGAATCATCAGGATGACCAGGATTCTGGCTTGGTGGTGGCGAATTTGATTAACCAGGAACACGGGGTTTGGAATCAGGAATTAATTACACAGCTTTTTGCCCCAGGGATGCTAGTTTAATTTAAAAATCTCGGTGAGCGTGAATTTTAAGGATGATTGGTTTTGGATGGAGGACTTCAGGGGGGCTATATACGGTTAAAAATGGGTACATGCGTCTGGGTGAAATTCATACCCCAGGCTGGCTCAGTTTGGAATAACATATGGAAATTGCATGTTCCCCCCAGATGGAGGGTTTTTCTATGGAGAGCTCTCATGGATGTTTTACGAACCATTACTAACAGAGTAGAGATCCCAAATATTTGCCCGACTTGTGGATTGTTTGAAGAAGATGTTTTTCACATTTTATGCACTTGCACTTATGCTACACGTGTGTGGAATGTTTCACAACTCCAAATCTCTAACGTTTATGATTATGACTTTATGCAGTGGGTGGAGGTTTGGTTGGGAGACTCAGCAACATCTGCTGTTTATCTAAAAGATCATATTTGTGGAATACTCTACGAATTATGGAGGGCCCGGAATATGGCTGTCCTGGGCACTCGCGATGGCCATCTCCTTCGCATTTGTGCTGGTGCGTTCACAAAACTGGGAACCCTGGACTGCTTCCGAGCTCGAAACACCGCACCCCAGTGTTTCGAGCAAATAAACTCTCTCGCAGACCGCGGGCGGGGACGAGAAAGAGATGATCCGCGAAAATAAACCACAAAAAAAACGGAAAAAAAGGACCATAAAAAAGCACGGCGCTCTACGCTCGCGGGCGGCCGCCGGCGCGCGCTCGCGGCCGTCTCGCCGCGCGCCGCGAAACCCACGCCTCTCTGCGCTCCCCCTCCGACTCTCTATCCCAATCGTACCGGAGTGGCGCCCCTGCGAGCTTTATGATCTCTCTCTAGCTGCAAGTCGATGGCGATCGCGAGGCCTCTCTCGAGGTTGCAAGCACAAATACTAATCCCGACAAATGTCTTAGATCCTATCGACGTCGGCGAATCTTGTTACTGAGGTGTTTCGGGATACGCTAGTTCTATAGAGTTCGTAAATTGATTTAGAATTATGTTTAGGCTTCTAACGATATAATTCTTTACTTCATCTGCGCCCGGACTTTCCTGTTTGAGTAGATTGAGCAGGAGAAACTCCCAATCTTGGGTAGTTCATGGCTCTTAGCTAGCATGTAAGTGAGACAGACGGCACGCCTATTCTGGATGGATTCGATTCCTCCTTTTATTGCTCCGTGTATGATTCTCACGCGCAATCAATCAGGACACATTGTTGGCGATTTGAAAAAACAAATACACACACACACACAAAACACACTATACTGAGCGCGTACTGTACGCCGCGCAGCTCCCGCCCGCCGGTGCCGGTCAGTGCGTCTCGCGCACTCCGGCTGCGCCCGTCTTCGCTTGTGTTATGCGACCGGTTACATGCCTCGGACTTCTCATTCAGACAGACATCCGGCGGCCTGACCCCCCCTCGCGCGGCCGCGCCGGGCCGGCGCCGCCCCCCACCGCCGGGGCGCGAGGCGGTCTCTGTCCTCGCGCCCGCTCCGCGCCTGCTCGCGTCTCCGGACGCCCCGCTGTCGCGCGCCGCGCGACGCGCTCCTCGCCGGACGCGGCGCGCGGCCGCGACGCCGCCCCGCCGCCGCGCCGCTCCGCACGGGAGCCCGGCGGCCCGAGGGGCTCCCGCCGCCCCCCGGCCCCCTGCGCCGGGCTTCGCGAGCCGGACACGCGCTGCTTCTGCCACGTGGGCGACATGAGGGAGGTGGCTCTCGCTCCGCCTCGCTTGCCAGCGGCCTCTCACCTCCAGACGCTCCCCGATGCCTGGAGACCCTTTCTCTCTGATAGATAGAGGTTGTGAATTAGGAACTTCACCCGTGCTGCAACTAAACATCTTTATTTTTTGACTTGACCTTGTGTTAATTATTCACCGCGTCACGGGTGGAGGAATTAAACTATATACTCGCTTATTTATACTAATACTTACACTACACTAACTCACTAGTATAACTACTACTACATAATACCTATATAATTATCATTTTAAAATAATTCGTAGTATATGGTTACTTATGCCACCTCAAGTGGGATGTGGTTCGACGACCTACCAGACCTTTCTTATATAAATTAATAAGTTACACAAATAATGAACATACTGTTACCGGAATTCTCGTACTACCATGTTGTATACCTACGACGACATTTACGAATTATCTTACAGGGAAGAAGATAATATCAATACCGAGGGCTACGCGGTAAAATAAGGGAAAATCATCTAAAAAGAAAGTCACTAAACGATGCAACAAGCTAACCTCACGACGTGACAACATTCACGCTTTAACGCCAAACAATCAGGGATCCGCACTTTTGTTATTCCCCAATTAAGGACATAACATACTCCTCGACTTTTATTAGAATTGTATAGATAGATTGTAGATTGAAGTAGAAATTCGGTGGTATCTTTCAGATACATAGGGTCCAATGAGTATTTGGGTCCACTAGTATCCCACATATCCAGACGCCGCATTCTGCTTTGTAGAAAGGCAAATCAATCTTTGTCATTGCGACCCCCATGGTCCATAAAGCCACTTGTATAACCCCTTTCTCGCAGTCAGACTTGAAAGTCATGACATTATCATCATAAAGTCTATAATGTCTTGTCATAACTTGGCCACAGATTCATACTACTAATCGTTTTGGCCTCCGTGTCCCAACTGCATTGACTGCGACCCACGGTCGGCCGCCATAATTGGAAATAGTCATACCCTCGCTGTGCCTCCGTGATTGCCACATGATCGGTGCATACAGGAATGAAAAACGACGTCGTTTTACTCTCAAACGGCGAGTCTCCCGCTACTTAAAACAAACAATCAAGCGTTCGATTCTAGCAACAGCTTACCCTTCGTTCATATAACCTACTGACCATCTTTACGTTAATAGATATCGGGAATTCATAAGCTCATTCGATTCTGGACATTATCACGATTCATCGATTACTCACACGAGCACATTGTAAATTCATACCGATTTTGAGAATTTATACGTTAATAGATTCTGAAATTTTAACGTTTAACCTCTGATCTCTGAAATTTTTAGTTTCATCACACGCTCACGTTCCTGGGAAATTATAGTCTCATCCGATTTCCCCGCTTCATAGCTCCTCCTCTGTTATAGGAATTATATCGTTCCATCCCGCTTCTCAGAACTTTCAGTTCATACGTCAGTTTACATGTTGGCCTAGGAATAGAACTGACTCTTTTTCTGTAAGGGGAAAAGACGCACACTCTCAATTATTAAAAAACGCAACGTCGCTTTTTTTTCTGCGTCATCCGCCCATCCGCCACTAGGTGATAAGCGCAATGCCAACAATATTCTGCCCACTAAATTACTGCAATCGTTATACATCCATACCCACCAAGGCGGCACTAGCACTGTACGCGGCCGCGCGCCCTCCCAACGAACCGTCGCACTCTTGGGGATCGGTGTTGGAGCGGCAGGTACAGAAGTCTGCTGCGATCCTCATCGATGTCTCCTCGCTACCCTCAGCCAACAACGCTCTTATGGTATTCGTCGTCACACGATTAATGCTGTCACCTTGGTTCATAAAGCTTACCCCTCCCGCTGCTCTTTACCTTTATACACATTACCATGCCCTACCATGCAGGTTACTCTCCTTCTATACAATTATAGTACATCCCCGAATCAGAAAAACATTTGTGTTATCTTTGTTAACGAGTTGATGTGTATTCCACAGTCTACAAAGTTTAAATAGTTCTCATTATGTACTTATCGATTAGATTCCACCATACGCTGTAATTCACTCTTATACTCAAACAGAGTATCGCCTACTACCCCTTACTTGTTATAACTTATTGTATCAATGTATAACATTAATGTGTATATCAGTTAAAATGTAATGTACATTTATTGAACAAGAGTTTTTTTTTAAAGAAAAACTACTGCCCATGTCAGCTGGGGAGGAAAAATTTTAAAAAAAAATAATTAAAACGGCGTCGTTTTGTATCTGGACGCATAGTGCAGTGTACGCCGTGGTGTAGGATATAACATTTGCCAATAGATATGAGGTTGTCAATGAAGCAAATAAATAAGGTTATGATGTAGCTTTGAGTAGGCCTTTATTAGTGTGCAATTTTAATCAATAGTAGCAGTCTATATTAGGGCCTGCACACTCATAATTTTCTTCTTGTTATATACCAAATATATATTAATAATGGTATTAAAAAAATTTACACAATTCCGTAAAAATTATATGGAAATTATGACCAGGTCGCCCGGGGGTACCCATCACTGATGCTCGCCCTTGGCCTCAAACGAAGTCGTTCTTGTACTTTTTGCTGTGTTTGGTGTATAACCTCTTTAAAAAAAAATTCATGTTTTGTAATGTACAAATATTGTATAATAGATTACAGAATTTTACTACATGAAAACACAAAATTTTATAATTGAAAATTCTCATGTTTTCGAATGTACAAAGTTATATAATAGGATACACAGAATCATTATAATGAAAACACAGAATTTTATACCTGAAAACAATAATTTTATACTGAAAACACACGAATTTTATAACTGAATATTTCATGTGTCACATGTCATAATTATATAATAGAATCAAACGAAATTTTATATCTGAAAATAGAACATACCAAAACGGCGTCATTTTGAGAGGCGCCGAGACGTACATTGCTATGTGTGCCCTGGGTGAAACGGTATACAGGATTGAAAAATATATACATAATCGCACATTCCATCTTTGGCACATAACATTTTCTCCTAGAATCTCAGTTATGTAAATTGGGCTTTCAATTCATAACGACAGTACATCATATGCTCATTGTCCATGTTGTTTTGCACACTTGAATGAAGGAAAGACGAAAATATTTTACAAAAGGCTATGTTTTGAGAAGACGAAGCCAATGAAGATGAGTATAAGATGGGTCTTCGAGAAGACGATTATGAAGAATGAACTTCCATTATTGGTTCCATATACTTCCATTCCAACGGCAATTGCGATTTTGGGTTTTTGACTTGTATCTGGGACCAATTTGAATCCAATGCACTGCTTACGTAACTCATATGTGTTCATTTTCAATGACTTATTTTTAACTTTTTGTTGTGTGTTAATGGCTTTGGGATTAATGCATTCGAATTATGTTATTTATAGCTTTGTAGATCTTTATGATTTTAAAACATTGTATTTGGTACAATTTGTAATTAATGATAACGTTGTGTTTGGTGCAATTTGTAATTGAGGATAACATTGTAATTTGGTGCAATTTGTATTGAGGATAGTACGTATATACTTATACGATTGTAACTTGTTACAAGTACTTAACTACGTGACTTGCATCTTGCATGTAAAATAAGTACATCTTGTTAGATATCACAAGCTAAGGTTAACAAGTACGACAACTAAGTTGGTTGGACAATTAATTTGGTTATTACAAGGTCTAAGTTTGGCTTTTTGTGGAGCTGTCTATTGATCTTCTTGGTTTGAGCCAGTCAGATATGGACAACCTAAATTGGTTTATCCCATTGTGATCCTTTATTAGATGTGATCACAAAAATATTTCACCTAATACACACTTTCAAATAGCGATTTTCTTATAAATCAAATTACATCTTCTTGGACATCATAAGGGTTAGCTAGGAGACATTGCACTTTTGGAAATTAAATATTACTACTTGCATGCAAGACAAGTCTAACGACCTAACATAAGGTTACGGGTGTCCCCTAAAAGCCTAATTAGCATTTGCAGTGTTAAACCACATTGATTGTATTTGGGATATCATAATTTTTTGCTTCTATAATTGTATCGTTGTAATAATCATTTCAAAAACATCTTTACTTGCATTTTATTATGTGTCCTACATCTTTGATGGAATAATGGGCCAATTAGTCCCCAAAAAAATACAACTCAATCTAAGTATCTTGACTCAAATTAACCCAAATGCACTATAAATCAACCCAAACGTCCCATCCAAGCATCTTGAATCATATCAAAAGTATCGATTCACAAAGTTTAATTAACACTAATAGTGACCTAAACTTAGTTCAAAGGATCTAATAATTTGGAAAACATTTAGTGATTGATGACTTTATATTATAAGAATCTCAAATTAGAAGCTTTCCACTAACATCAATCACTAGGAGGTAGTGGAGTACACTACATTTAAATGTGGAATTGACCATCAACAAATGCCTAGCTACCATGAACAATATAACGTATAGAGGGAAGATGTATAAGACACTCATTTTGCTACAAACACTATATATATATTATAATCTCATAATTAACTTAAATACTTTATGCTATATTAGTCTCTTGCGTTAAATATGTCTCACGTAAATTAATTTCTACCATCAAGATGCCTAAAAATATCAAGGGTGATAGGTAGGGTACGTAAGTAGGGCTAGCTGATACCACCTAAGCTAGATTCCAAAGGAGGCAATAATGGAAGCTAACAGTCTAGAAAATATATACATGAAATGGAATGAGTGCTAATTAAAGCTAAGTATGGAAGTGGCAGGGAAGGAATTATACTCATTCATTGAAGGATAGCACTCCATGGAAAATTCTTGTACTGAAATTCACATATACCACTCTAAAAGGATCAACCAATTCTTTCTCTCATCTTAATACATGACATAAAATTCTTCAATAGATTTTATTTTTTTAAAATCAAAATGATAAATGTAAATGCAACTTATTTTTAATTTATAAAATTTTAAATTCAACCAACCTAACAACCGCCAATGATTTTGTGGTCTTGTAGCATGAGTTGATTCTCCAAAATAGAAGGTCATAGGTTTGAGCTTTAGTGGTGCGGTATTTACTTTTAATTTTGTGCTTCAATAGAATGAGAAGTAGATATGAACATATACTACATTATAATAGAGTCGAAATTACTGACTCCACAGAATTGCAATCCATTAGATGACAGGACGAGTATCTAGTGTCCATAAAGCCGGAGCCACCCCACAAGAGGTGAATCCACACTCTTATTAGTGTGAGCACCATAAGTGAAATTGTAAAATTGAGAAATTAAATTTGATTAATATTTATTTGTACGGAACAATAATATCCTATAAAATGGACGAATAAAAGACCTTAATGTCGGAATTAATATTATTTTTATATTTTGTAATTTTGTAAATATTATAGACATTAATGTTATAAGTTATTTTAGTTAATCTTTTTCCCTTAATTTCTTTAGAAGATGAATACTAGAAATGAGGATTAATGTCGACTAGGTAGAAAGACAAATAGCCAAAGTTTCTTGAGATAAAAAAAATTATATTGTCACTGAGCTTTTCCCATACATGTGATAAGACGTGACTGAGTTTAAACATATAGGAAATTAAAAAGACCTTTCATGTACTCATAATACTTGTTAAAATGCTTGCATGCTTTGCAGAAAGGTGAATGTGAGTTGATATCAAATGTTTTACAAGTCATTTTTATTCAAGAATTAATTTATATATTAGTCAGAGTCAGACTGTCAATTGATTATTCATTATTTACTGCCTTTGAACTTTTTCTCTATATTACAAAATCAATCCAAGTTCTCCGGGAGGCAGTTCATTAGAATCATGAAGATGGGAAGAGCTGTATGTATATAACTAATATAAGTGATACATTGAAAACATTTAACGGCTTTAAGACAAGAAAAAATGAGTAAAAAATAGTGACATTTTTCATAAATAACTCAAAATTTAAGTATAATTGTACAAGTAGGGTAGTAGCAATGTTATAAAGTATATTTTATAATATGTTAAAGTTAAAGTATGTGTAGTGAAATATAACAGGCGTTTGGTTGGGAGGGGAATTGTGTGGGAAGGAATTTACTTCCATGAGAGTTGAATTGTTTTACCAGTTCAACGTTTTATCTACGGTCTGGGGGGGACGATCACATTAGGCGTCCAATCCACATACATAATCCAATTTACAAAGGTAGATATACAATATCTTTACCCAAGTGCCCCACACAACGTACAAACCCAGTCTACAAAGGTTTAGTGGATTGTTGAAGGATGGAGAGCCATGGCATTACAGAAGTCCAATGAAATCTTTCACTTAAGAGCCAAATCTGATGCAGTCCACTTCAATGACGCTCTATAAAGTTGTTACCACAACACTGTGATCTTTACGTCTTTTCGTTTAAGTAGCAGTATTCTTCTCAAGTTCATCATCTTAATCACCTTGAACATTCTGTGTTGAGAAGATGCATGCCAATCAAAGATCTATTCTCATATACCTGATATGGAGTGTTTCTTCGTAATATTCGTCGTAAACCTAGTTCTCTCCAAGAACTGGTACTTATAGATCATTCATTAAACACTCTCCATAGATGTCTTTGATTGTAGAAGGTAGGTCTTGTAAAAGAAGAATGTAAACTTAGCAGATTAGGTCCATTACGCTTCTGTGAAGATACGCTGATCTTCTTTCCATACTGGTCTGCTCTTCTTGTTGTGTGCGTCTTAAGGAAGCAGCTTTCCTAACTCAGATCTTCAGTGTCAGTCCTTCTATGTTGTTCTTGATCTTCGATCAAGTCATCTTTTAAAACCACCGGACAAAACCCCTAAATCGTTATCTTTTATGTAGATGACCCATAATAATTAATTGCGGATAATTAAAGTCTGGGTTGAACAATAAATCAGCGTGTAAAACCAAACTCCCCTTGATTGGCTTCTATTATGGTGCTACAACATTCCTTTTTAATCCCTATATAAAAGCAACATAACCTCGATCCTCCTTAGGGTTTATGAGCCTATTGAAATAAATCGCCATGATCAATTCTGATTAAAAACAAACCAAAATATACGAAAACAAAAGAAGTCTAGAAACAAAAACAGCAGGCTAGTGGAATCATCATTAGGAGACAACACCGGACACAGTCGTCAGAAAGAAGCTTTTCGAACAATCAAAAACATAACCAACCATTCCAATCATGCACATCTCGCACAGCAGGCCTCAGTAACGGACTCAAATCAACACCATCAAGACACTCCTCCTGAGTTCATTGGTCACACCCTTTGCCAAATTAGTAGCCAGAAAATGCCTAAATAAAAAAATTGATCAAGCATTTGAGGAGGTGTCGCTGTTAGTCCTCTTAGGTCCACCAGTAGGCTGGCAAGTATCATCAGCACATAACTGCGGAGCAGAAACAGTGGCATAGCCTCAATACGCTGCAACCCGGTCAGTTGTGGGTTTAGCAAAATTTTAAGATACCGATGACGGTTCAAGATTCAGCAATCGCGCCTTCAATTGTTCAGACAACTTCTTCAACACCCCGATCTTATCAAGACATTTAAAACTATAATTAAAGTAAATCTTATAAAATCCCATAGATAATACAAGCTGTCGATGGTATGCCACACCTGGGCTTGAGAACCAAGGCACAGGTAACTTAACTCAATAACCCAAAGGTAATTACATAAACATGGCACGCAGTCCGAAAAGGGGACTAACTACTCTACTACTTTTCCAAGTTCTAGCGCGCTCCAGTGCTTAATCTTCGGTGCCTGAAAGCCAAATATATCTGTTCAGCGAGAGGAGCTGGCTATACCCCACTTCAACGGTTGAATACAATACATATAGATATATATATTGATATATACGATGGAAACGTTTTGAGCACATTGAAGATATATCCTACAACTCATAGCTTTTACACAACCGGGATATGATTCACACAATTCCTCGACTAATAAGCACACCCCCCCCCTCCCCCCACACCCCACCCCCCCCGCCCCCCCCAAACCCCCCCCCCCCCCCCTTTATAACAGTCATAAGTAGTTCATAAAGATAAGCCAATTAAGCAAAGCATAAGCAGTAATTCATAACCCATCATAAACAATCCCCAATATAAACCAGGTCACATCCAAGGCACATAGTCATAACTCGGTCCATATCGCAACACATAATGCACATTGTTGGCGCCACAGACCAAACGCATGCCATACATGAGGGTCAGCGCATATAGCTCTGACACGGCCCCGCAGCATGCCCGTATCGCAACACGGGGGAGATCGATCGCAACCGACCGATGAACCGCAGCTCATATAATGTTTGATCGCAACCAAACAGTGGACCGCAGCCCAAGAGAATGTCATCTGACCGCAAGCCAGGAAAAGGACGAACCGCAGCTCGTATAGAAACGTTTATCGCAACCAAACGGTGGACCGCAGCCCAAGAGAGTGATCATCTGACCGCAGCCAGCTTCTGAACCGCAGCTCAGGATAACCAATCCGATCGCAACCGAATTGGGGTACACACACACATAACACATAGCAAGCACATGCAACCCACATTACACATTGGGAAGGGGATAAACGTATAACAAACCTATGCGTGATCATCACATACTAAGAATAGTCCTAAGGGGTTCATACTTCTTCACCTAGGTCAACGGGATACCAATTCAACTAGCATGCGAATAACCAGACTCATAAACCTTATGAACGGTACCCGAAACATCAAACTAGACATCAGGCTACGACAACGGACGGTCCGTTTGGGACACTCGCCGGTAGATCGGCGGAAAACATTCAATAAAGGGATAACCCGTTACAGGTCCGGTGGGGTAGAGAATTAGCGGGTAGCCTCGTGTTGGTGGAGGTTTCACCCGCCAGCTGGCCGCCGGCGTTTACTGTTCCGTTGACAGTTGATCGCCAGTGAAGCGGGCAGCTAGCATGCCGCCGCGTCACTAGGTCATTTTCTCTCAGCTGCCCATGGGTTCACGGTTTTCTTGTTCCTCGGCTGATGGGGATTGCAGTTAAAGTAGGCTGTTCCCTACCCTCTCCCCCCACTGAACTACTGGCTTATTCATCTCTACGTTTAACTTCATTCGGGATACCAAGTCTGGTGGTAAACCCGAAACTATGCTTTTTAGACACTTTCGTGTAACGGTAATTTAATAACGAGACACACAATCGTTATACTCTTTAGGCGCCCATCTTACTTAATGGGTTCATAAATACGGAAATGACTGCCACGATCTACGCCACGATGAACAGATAATCATGCTTTTCTAAATTAGATCAGACACCCCAAACATGCGATTTCTCCGCTTGATTTCTCGAGTAATCCTAAGAATAATATCATACGATACCAACCTAGGTTCTATATCACTTTTATAACAAGAATACGATTCGTTTCTAATGCAAGATTCGGTAAGAGAATACAGATAAACATCATAAGCATCAAAATAATCACTCGAGAACAACACATAATCATCAAGAATCCAATTTAATTATCAAGAACATTCATTATTATCAAGAAACTCCCAATATCAAGATTATCAAGATCCCATGGATCATTATATCAACATCAATATAATTCACCATAATCCATTCACAATAATATGGGGGGAAACCCCTAAGGGGAAATCATAGCTATGAAAATAGGTTTTGTTGAGACATGGGTTACCTCTTAGCCTTAATTAATTCCTTGGCTATGAAGGCATCTCTTTCATTAAGCTTTCTTGATCTATTCCCTAGGGGAATTCTTGGACTCTTTGTGATGTGATATGAAAAATTATATTAATTTGTCGTGCAGGTAATTTATAGGATGCACTTCTAAATGATCTCTCCCCGTCAAACATATGTATATCTATGTTGTTTAATTCCTATGGGATTAGGTATGTGAACTAGTGCAGGCACTAATCGAGCCCGGCGAGACCATTCACCTTTCTGCAAAGCATGCAAGCATTTTAGAGCGTGGAGTATTAAAGTTCAGTTTGGAATATATGGATTCGTAACATGTATAATGCAATTCTTTTTGCCAGTCGGTTATAATCAAGGAGTGTCTGTTCCAATTAGCAGTTACTTTCACGGGGATAATCATTGTTAAACTCTAGTAAGATCAACGTGAATGAACTCACATTGAATATTTGCGTGAATCAGAAGGCTCATTTGACAGACCTACTGAATTTGTTGTATCTCAAAGAACTTTGGCTATTTGGTTCTTTCCTACCTAGTCGACATTAATCCTCATTTCTTGAGCTATTCATCTGTTCTAAAGAAATTAAGGGAAAAAGCATGTAACTTTAAGAATAAACTTATACACATTAAGTGTCTCATAATATTACAAAATTACAAAATATAAACAGAGAAAGTATACTCTAAAGTAACCAGCGCAATCCTAAAAGGTCATCACTAGTTTCATTCGCTCCCATACGTTTGGTTAAGGATGATAAAATTCGCTCGATCATAATTGATGTGTGCGCGCGCATCTAGACACATCAAATACTTAATCAAATTACTAACTGGTCTTCTCAATACTCTA
>VALG01003230.1:0-22934 GCA_009835305.1 Ipomoea purpurea | reverse complement strand
ATAGATAAACCAAATCATTTACCAATGATATCCCAATATGGCCTGATAGAAACCCGATTAAAGCCCATCCCGGTCCTTGGAGACTTATCCTTGATGCATACTAAAAAAACGGCAAGCTTTGGACTTATCATTGACACTCTGCGTAATAGGCCGCTATTCTTGGCTTCCAGTGATTCTCTTTCAGTCTAAAACAATTGATACAAAATCAATTCCCCAGGCGTGCTAGATGAATAAGGGTCTGCGAAGTAAGTTGGAGATCAGCATGGTTTAATCTGGTCCTTAATGCCTCCAAAGTACCACGATTCATCCATCGAGTTTATGCAACACTGTTAAAGTTCTCCTTGCCAGCACTGCTATTATGGAAGAACTTTGGTTGGCATCCCCTTCTTTGTACCAGGAAACCTTTGGGCTCTTTGTCTCCAAAAAGTTCACTTTTTGTTTTCAGGCGTTAGCCTAGATCTTTGTTGAGCATCACGAAAAGGATAGCACACTGTGATGGTCGTGCCTCTCTCGTAAACTATCCATCTGTCTCCTATACCCCTCGACTTTCACATTAATCATTGTTAGATCCTTTCCCCATCTCCAAATAGCCTTGCTGCACTTATCTAACCTTACCATGATATCCTCTCCTTCTGGAGTTCTCCCACATTAAAAACCAACAAGCTCCCTGCACCTGCTTTCCTTAATCAAATGTTCTCAAAGCGAAACCTTCTTGTTTTGTTACCTCGGACAGTAGGAATAGGCATCACGATGAGAGGAAGATGATCGCTTGAAGGGACCCCATCCGAGATGGCTTTTGCCTTGTCAAACAATTCGAACCATGCATCATTCGCTAGAATCCTGTCCAGTTTCTCCTCAATCCAGTTATCCGATCCTCTACCCTTTTCCCAGGTGAATTGGTGGCCAGTAAAATATAATTCGCGTAATCCGGAACGTCAACAGCAAGGTTGAAACCCCTAAGCAGCCACTCAGGATGAGATGTCTACCCCTTTTTTCGTGCTGGTGAGAAAGGTCATTAAAATCTCCCATGAGGAGCCATGGAAGATGCTAAGAGACGCCAAGTTGGTCAGTAAGTTCCAAGACTCAACTCTTCTCCATCTTTCTGGCATGCCGTAAAAGCCAGTGAATCTCCACTTAACATCATGCCACTCAACAGAATTTCAGAATCAATGTGGTTAAAGGGAAAATCTTTTGACAGAAACCGTGATTTCCTCTTTCCATAATAGAGCTAAGGCCGCCTCCCCGACCCTCCGGATCCACCGTAAAGCATCCATGCCAACCCAACTTTCTTTTAATACTGAGTAATTTATTGTTGCTAGATAATCGTTCCATAAGAAATAGGTTAAACAGGCTTTTTCTCTTGTGGACAAGTCCACTAGCATTGATGAACTTGTTCTCGGGTTGCCTAAGGCCCGACAGTCCAAGATAAGAAAAAAAAAGAATCATTCGGTCTAGGCGGCCTGGAGACACAGGACCCGGCCTCTAACAAAGGTTTTTTGGATCAGCAAACACCAAAGAGTAATCCAAACATCAAATGGTCACCTTGGGCTTCCTCACCAGAACGACCCATTTTCCTTTTCCTTAAGTCCAAAAAGAACAGGCCCAAGACTAGCCTGTGAAGTACTTGTATTCAGAGAGACATCAGAGTGCAATAAATTACCTGCAATCGCATGCTCAACTATTAATGCTTCTGACATGCTGATTGCCTTTCAGGTTGAGCCTTGTGACCCCTGGATAAAGCTCAGGACCGTCTTTATTTCCCGAAATCCTCCCCTGCTCAAGCTCGCGACTGAGATGTGTGAAAGATGCTCCAGAGTTTATCTTCATTGGTAATCCGCCTCGGAGGCTCAGGGTAGCAGCCATCTATTTGCCGGCTTCTGGTGCTGTTCGCGGCGGTAGCCCTCTGTTCCGGACCATAAGGTCGAACAGTCTCATCAGTAACACCTTCGAAGCGTAGCTGACAGTACTTCTCGTTATGTCCGATAATCCCACAAAGAAAGCAGAACCTGGTGAGACGCTCGTATTTGAACTCAATGTAAACACTCACCTTTGGGGGGTTTCACTTTCATTTTCCGTTTAAGGGGTTTTGAGACGTTCCATTTCTGACTCTCACTCTCATGAATGGTTTCCAAAAGTCCATTTCATATTGATGATACCAGTTTGATAAACTCCCCAACGAAAGCTCCAATAGCCTCCGCCATCTTTCTTGTTCTGGAGACTGAAAGGGAGATTGTGAGCCTGTACCCAGAATCCGCATGGTTCAGAACAATGTCATAGGGTGACTCATTCTGTTCAACACGTTGGAGCAGCAGCAGACTCTGTTCAAAGGACCAGGGGCCGTCCTCGATCACCCGGAAGATCAATCTCGTGAAAGAAATAAAAGATGAAGAGATTGTGTGCCGCTCCCTCGCCATCATACCTCTGCCAGGCCTCCAGATGGAAGCCATTGTCTCCTTAAAATAGTTGAACTTGAGAGGTCTCTCAGAAGCAAGTCTACCAACGAGCTGGAAGGGGGTTTCAATAAGGAGTTCTTCCTCATTATCTTCCTCAGCAAGAACTCAGTCTCCTCAGCGTTTCCCAGGGGATCATAGCAGAATATTCGAGATCCATATGCATGTTTCATTGCTGGATGAAGCCATTGCTATTTGAGAGAAAACAGAGAGTACTGTAGAGGTAACATTAGAACGTTGAGACAATGTGGGGGCTTCTCTTTGATGTTGATTAAGAAAGAAACAGTGAATGAGCCGGAAGGGCAACAAAAGTTTGAATATATCATAGGTTGGTAGGAGGAGTAATAACTTTCATCAATGCTCACCATAAAGCCAAAAAAGTCAGAGGGTAGGAGGAAACATTAAAACACCATAAAGCTCACCATCAATGCTGGAAACACAATAGGAAGAAAGGCCACATGGTAAATCAGAAACTCGTCAAAAATGACGAGGGGAAGAACCCTACACAAGGAGGGAGGTAAGAAAAAATTAGCTATAAACATCACTCAATTAGGCTCATAAACCTCAATGCCCAAGTGAATTATATAACATGGATGAAAATTGGTCTAATACTGAAGTAGACCAAAACTTAATATTATTACTAACGATGAATACCAAAAATGGTAGTTAATAATAATTAAAACTTAATAACATTTATAAACTCAAAAAAGACTATAATTATTATTTAAATATCAATCAAAATGGTGGGATCCATACTTTAATGACCAAGATCGCCGTCCAAATAGCTTGTTCAAAATAGGTTTAAAGTCCAGAAAAGACATAAAACTAAAATGTGCTCAAAATTAACGGAAAAACCAAACAAGCCGCTTTAGTAGGTCATAATGCATAAATTGACCTACGGATCCAAAATTGAATGATATTAAAAAAAGAATTTATGAGTTAATAATATGCTAAATCCAACCTTAATGCATGCTATTTTGAATGTATATTTATAACAATAATTTATGAATATACGTAACATACTTGAATTGCATATTAATATATTATTAACACATATATCTTAAATAATTGCAATACTTAAAGCATTTAACATAAAACCTCAACATTAATTTAAAATTCAAGCAGCAAATTAAAAACTTAATATTTGCCCAAAATTAATGATAATTTAATAATTATTTAAGGAATAATAAATTGACAATTAAGTTAGAAGATGTCTGATGAATGAAAGCTGAAGCAGGCTTAAAAACCTTAAATAGGCCCATTTTTTTTAATGGACTAGGTCTGGCCAAATGGGCCAGACCCGACCCAAAAAAACTATAGTCCATCAAACTCATCTCCATTAATCAACCAAGAACCCTACTGCCCTGCGGCGCCGGTGAAAGAAGAGAGAAGAAGACAGTAGCTTCCCGACGAGAACTGAAGAGGCGTCGCAGTCGCCAAACACCCCGCCGTCGTCCTCATCCTCAATCACAGACATGAACCGCTGTCGGAGACGTCGAAGCTACGAGGAACAATACCAGCAATTCGGCGCCGGCGCGCCTGGAGAAGGAGGGAGGCGGAGCGCGAACCGGTAATCCAACTCACCACCGCCGTCTTTCTTTGTCGCGGCACCAACGCGCATCGCTTCCCCGCCACTGTCAACAGAGACCGACGGCGCATCGATGACAACCAAAAGCACCGGGCGAACTCGTTCGTCGCCATCGGCTTCGTCCTCACCAGAAAGAACAGCGCCTAGTGAGGGCTTATCTGAAGGGAGAACAGCGAAGCATTATTACTAGCCGTCACTCCAGCCATCCACCGTGGTCGTCGACGTGGACAACTACCGGAAACGGCAAAGCAGGCTCGCACATGAAGTATGGCAGTAGCCAGTAGGAGAAATAATTTTGAAAATAAATCAAAATTATACTTTAGCTCAGAAAATTAATTACGGCTGAAGCAATAATAATTAATTCACCTAAAACATACACACTGAATTGCTTAATTATATCATGACTAAATAGATATAGTTTGTATGTATATTTCAACGAATTAATTTACAAAACATATACAAAAACTTTATGTATATGAAACTTAACTTAATATTGTTTTAGGCAAAACAACCAACCAGGCAGAAATTATGAAGGCTCTGATACCAAACGTTAGATCTAAATAGTCTAACTATAATAAACCATAGTATACGAGAAACCTGACCTCGTATGAGAACAGAAGCGTAGCCATGTAGATCTCCAGCCATAGTTGATGTTCCTGTTGTGTTGCCTCTTAACGGTAGACCGTTAGATGTTCCTGTTGTGTTGCCTCTTAACGGTAGACCGTTAGCCATGTTTTGCCTCAGACCTGACTCAGAACCCTAGATGGTGTATTGGTGTCTACTGAGCAGTCTGAGTACCGTAATTGAATGTGCTATCTAATCCATAATCCTGTATCCCATCAATCCAGGTTTATATTAGGCACAGAGTTTGGTTGACTAACAACTATAGTTATTAGTCAACCAGACCACTTAATAGCCTAGTCAACTTGCACCACTTAATCAAGGCCCTAACATATAATATACAATATATATTATAAGGAAAATCTTACATAGCCTAACCTCCACCACCTTTCCTTGTCGCGCGGTACCAAGCCATCGCTCGCCGCCAACCGCCCTTAGGCCGTCGTCGACCTTAAGAAACAGCACGGAGATGGAGCAGCGGCAGCCGTCGCCAGCGTCGCATGAAAGGAGAAGAAACGCAGCGACGTCGCCGGGAAAACCTCCTCGCCTCCGCGGCTCTCCTCGTCGCGAACTAGGTCTGCCAATGGCGCTACACAAGCGACTGGACACACCAAAGTCACTGTCGTTGACCATAGTAACCCGATGGGAAACGCATTGAAGGAAAGAAACACCAGAAACCTGATTTTTTTAACAAACTATAGCGTCGTCTGCGTTGCTTCGCCGCGATAGAGATCACTGGAAAATTTGAAACACCGGTGATCGTCAGCTAGCCACTGAAAAATAGAGACCAAAAAATGAAAAAAAAAAAAGATTCCGGCAATGGTAAGTTCCAAAAATCACTACATATAATTTCGAAATCCAAAATAGAAATAGAAATTAAATCAAAAACAAAAGATATATGCATATTCCAAGAATTTAATATATCAAAATAATACCAAAAATACTCCAAACGCCTCCAATTGAGGCCCAAACTCATGAACCTCCACATGAGAGGGGAGGTCATTTAACATTAACATTGAACACAAAGTGTTTGGCAAAATCTCAATGTATATAAAACAACATTAATGTATATTTTAGCATAACAACCAATCATACAGAGATCTATAAATGTTCTGATACAAATGTTAAGATTATATATTATTCTAACATAAACTAAAGGAAACTTGAATCACGGGAAACTTGATCTCGTAATAGCCAAAGCTTTTAGAATCGTCGGAATATCCCCCCCATAGTTGTTGGAATTGCTTGTTGGAATGGTAAGCTGTCTACCACTTCTCTCTTGAATACTAGATGGTATGCCCATGGGTAGCTCAACTGGTCATAGAGGTGAAACTTGGAATGATGACTAGGGATCGAGTCTCACCAGCGGCAGTGTGGGAGCAACCTCTCAAGTGAGGGGGGGCTTCTTGTGCGCAGTGAGCACGGTCTAGCCTCTATGATGATTCATGTTCAGTTGAGTCACCATGATTTACACCTCCCAAATGCTCTGGGCTGGTCATAGAGTGTGATGTGTATGCTGAATGTTCAGTTGAGTCACATGATTTACACCCTCCAAATGCTCTGGGCTGGTCATAGAGTGTGATGTGTATGCTGAATGTAGGGAATTATGGGATGACTGATGAGTCACCATGATTACATCCTCCAAATGCTCTGGGTAGCTCAACTGGTCATAGAGTGAAACTTTGGAATGATGATCAGGGGAGTAAATAACTTATTGACTTAAATTTATTGCATTACAGTCACTTAATAATGTAATATATTATATTATATGTGGAAAAATACTTACAAGTTTGGCGTGTCGCTCCAAAAGTCCTATCAATTCAAGGTCGATAATGCAATGTCGCAGCCGCGTATATTTACAATTGTGATGGGTCGTGATTAGCAGATCTGCATCTTGATTGCAATGGGCGGTGAGCTCACCACCATACAAAGACGGGTCACATCATCCATCTTTAAAGATTGGACCACATCTGTGAGGCAGTGTTGTATATTTGTGGTTGAACAATGTCTATAAAATTTGGAAGGGATGGAGTGTTATGAGAATTTTAGCACTGTGTCGTGTTCGTAGAACACTCCTTTAAAAGTAATTTTTCGACTTTTCGCGATGGCACTCCTTTATTCACTGACTTTTCATGAAACGACAAGGTGAAAGGATCAGTCTTGATTGAGAATGTGAAATCTTTCCAAATTATGCTTCATAAATTTGCATGTACATTTTAAATATTCCTGAAATGGTACAGCAAACAATATAATGTACAGTACTAACATTTTAATTGAAATGTATATATGTCACTGTTAGTGTTTAATTTGCTCAAAACATGTTGGGAATCCAGTGTCTTGAAAGTTTCTTTAATTAATAAAGTCCCATAATGTGGTACATAAAAATGTTATATTTTAAAAATAAAAAGTGATAGTGTATATTTGTATGTTTTTATGAGTTAGGTAAGTGATTAAATTACATATTAAAATTTAATATTTTGACTTTAAAAAAAAATTGACATTTTGAAATAAAATTATTAGCATGTCGAATCCTCCTCCCTCCCGCTGCTTGTGCCGGCCTTTGCTGGTCTCCTCTTTGCCTCGCCTCTCCGACGGTTGCGGCGAGTTGACTTCTTCGTCTGCCAGCGCCCCTGGGGCTTGGGGCACGTGAGTGCTCGGACCACCGCATCCCCTCGGAGGGGCGGGGCGGAGGTGCCGGGTACCCCGCCGGAGCCCCCCGCGACGCGGTTTAGTGCGGTCGCTTCTCTTGGGCAGTTGGAACCGTGGGTGGACGGCGGCGCCGACACGCCATGGGGGCGGTTGGTGAGCCGACCCCGGAGGTCCTCCGCCGATTCTCATTGATCTAATCTCTGAGGTCCCCTCCCGTCCCCACGGCATGGTCTGTCGGCTTGCCGTGGTCCCGTTGGGGTGGTTGGCGAGGGAGAAGTCGCGAGTGTTGCGTGAATCATGCGAATGTGGGTGTTCGACTTGGATCTTGTCATCGTTGTGGATGAATGATAGTAGGGAGAACGCTTAAGCTTGTACAACAGCTCTCAACAAAAGCACCAATGATGAATTATATGAACCCGGGAGTCCGGATTATACAACCAAATATATGATTGAATATGATAAATAAATAATAAAACGATAATAGAGGTAGAAATAATGTACGAATAAGCGTCACGAGGACGAATATTGCATTAATTGAGTGTATAGGGCTATTACAGAGGTTCAAGACGTGTAATAACGAGACAACTATAGTGAGAAGGTAGAAGATGCCTGAATAGGACATCGGTGAGTGTTTTTTATATCCCCAGTTCTACTAGCCCGGGTACGCGGGAGGAACCGCAACTACCGCAGTGGGACTCGCTCCACGCAAGGACCCGGGCCCTTGGGAAAAGGACGGAGCTCGGCTACGGACTCGACGAGTCCATGGAGACAGGCTCGATGGTGAGCTAGTCCCATGCTGGGCCGACCCCGGGTGGTTCGCCCTGCGTCGGGGTAACTCGTTGATGTCGGTCCGACCGCTTCTTATTGCCTTGCTCCGAACCCGCTCCGCGATTATTCTATCAAGCATAATCATGATCTAGCATCTCATAATGAAGTAGCAATATTGTTGCGAATATCCTTAATCTAATAAATATAGTAGTAGTAGTAGTAGTAGTAGTAGTAGTAGTAATAGTAGTAGTAGTAGTAGTAGTAGTAAAATTAATAATAATAATAATAATAAAATAAAAATAAAAAAATAATAAAATAATATAATAAATAATAATAAATAATAATAATAATAATAATAATAAAATAACAATAAAAACCAAGTAAAAAGTTTGTGATTATAGTTATTTTAAGAGTTAATTTCATTTTTTGGTCTAAGCTTTATAGGCGATAATCAACTTTTATTATTATTTATTTATCAGAACGTTCACATTTGGTCCTAGTATTATTGTGGTATGACCATTTTGTCTCTATCAACAAAACAGTTTTAACGCCCTTAAATACAAAGATATTTCGGTCTTCAATTACAGATTTTTTTTTTTTAAATAAACATAAAATATAGCATTGTCAACTCACTTTGTATAAAAATGATCGAAATATCTTTCTATTTAATGACATTTTAAAGATTTTGTTGACGGGGACCAAAATAGTCATGTCACAATAATACTAGGACCAAAGGTTGATGTTCTGATAAAAAATTGAGTAAAAGTAGACGATCAAACAATAAATCTAGTACCAAAATGAAATTAACTATTTTTTTTTTTTTTTTTTGGTGAGTAAAGAGCTTAGGAGTCCCAAAGGTTAGAGAGCCTTCTAGTTGCGACACTATTGGCATCCCGTGCAAGCAAGATATTCAAGTCACTAGGCGGGATATATAACTAACGAAGTCGTCCCCCAGAATTATTGTGTCCCAGATTAGCTAAGAAGTCCGCACATTGGTTCCCTTAGCTTCCGAAGGACATGGCGGAGTCGCAAACGTGAAATCTTCCATCAAGATTATTTGCAATCTATAATCAAGGTATTAGCCTTCGGACTAGATCCTGAGTTATTATGTAAGGCACTGACCAAGGCTTCCGAATCTGATTCCGCAAGTAGAGAATGAACCCCGAGTTTTTGGCCATAATTAACCCCTCCCGGAGCCCCCATAACTCAGTTATGAGCCCCATAACTCAGTTATAAAGCTGTCACCCCTATCTTGCAAGTAAATCTCATGATCCAATTGCCAAGGTGATCACGGAGAAGACCTCTGCACTGGCCATCCTGATTAAGAAGGAGACGCTTGGCTTCCTCCGTCTGCTTGTTGGCACTCTGCAAATCTCCTCGGCTGGATAGGGGTTAGTCACTTTAGTAGGATGATGCATGGGTTTAATTGTTAGTTATTTTAAGAAAGTTAAATAGAAATATTCCTATAAATATAATGTTCAATTTGTATTGGTAGTGTATCAAATTACAGTTCATTTCCTCACAAAAACATAAAAAATTAAAAATAAAATCCAATTACAGTTCATTCAATCAATGATGCTCTCAATAATTAATGTTCTCATATATCATTTTGTATTCCTCTCTCTTCCTTGACGTATATACCATATTATCTATCTACAAATTTTAATAAACCCAATAATGTTAGGCCCTTAACGTGGAACAAAAAAATGTCGGTACAATTATTTCTTAAAATGAATTGGTCATATTATTTTTATTTATATTTTTTTAATGATTTCCTTATTTATCCCTATTATATTATTTTCTCCCTTAAATAACCTTAATTTGTTAGTATTAAACTTTAGTTAACGGAATATTCCGTTAACAATTTATTATTCTTAATATTACTCATTAATTTTCTATAAAAACGGTCTTAGTTTTCTAAACCCATCTCAAATTAGAGTTTGGAATAATGCTAAACATATACTGACGATATGTTAAAAATGGTATTAAACTCTCAAATGCTCTGTCGGCGGTGTGTGGGAGGCCCTTAGGGGGTTGGGGGTTCAACATTTTTTCTGGGAATGATGTAAATGTATTAAAAAATATATATTATATAATATAAATTCAACATAAACTTTGGTCAAATAATTACCATTACTATATAAATACCCGTAACATTCAAAGTTGAGGCCATCAAATATTTAAATTATGACTTTGAAATTTTATTTTATAATTTTTAAATTAGGTAAGTTTTTTTTTGCAACACGACACTCGTACCTTAGTTTTGATGTTACCAAATAAAAATAAAGTATTGAAAAATAGAAACTAGAACATTGGTAACATTCTGGATGAAAATGAAATTGAGTACATAGTATTTTGTAACACTCACGCTATAGCTACCACTCGATAAACAGAGAATTTATATTTGAGAATAATATAAGAAAAACTTTAATATTATCAAAATACTTATAGGTTATTAGTCATTATATGGAAACTATTTCTCTAGGGATAACTTTTGGAAATGTAACTTTATGCTGTGAGTATTAAAAATAAAGTGGACATATATTTATTTTATTGATGAAGGGACCAATTTATAAATACATAGTTTCTTTCATGAGTCTAAGTAATATATGATACTTATTTATGTGTGTTCTATTCTATACGTTTGTCCACACAACTCCCACGCAATTAATGATTTGCCACGCAGCTATACATGTGTGACAATTACCGATTTAATAAATAAATTCGACATTGATTTACCTATGCATGAAACATCCTCTTTTAAATATGCATTGATTTACTTTAACATACTTGGTTTTAAAAATAAAGTGTGTTGATCTATGGGCCATTTTCAATGATTGCTATCTCGCTCCTTCAGGTCTATCGGAAAGAATATAGACTTGGTATAGGGCATAAACTGCGCGGTGGGAGTGTGATGGCTAAGTCCAACACCTCTTATCTCTAAAATTATAGTGGGATATAGAAAATAAAGTTGCGTTTACAAGTTATAACTTTTGACGTAGTGTTAACGGTTTGATCTAACCGACATAGATAACAATCTAAATTTGATGATAGTCTATATGAACTGCTGATATAGATAGTTTATTAAGACATACCGGTGATACAGATAGTTTGTTTATCCATGTTTACTACTGCACATTATATTTGAAGTTCCCTCCAGCCCTCAAGGTTTGCTATGAAATTGCATATATGCTCCTCTTTGCAGGTTAAACAAAGGAGTAGAAGAGAGTGGCAAATGTTTCAGGAGAGGATAGGGAATGCAGAGAAGGCCTATTTTAAGTCAATTGGAGTATAACATTAGCGAATATATAGCATAGATACTCAATAGGATCATGACCATATATCTTTGTGGGTCCTTTATTCTCACTTTAGATCATCATGTGTTAAAATGCCAAATTAAAGGTGACTTTATACCAAACAAATGTTCTCAATCTCTCTTTTTTGTTACCTCTGTTTTTTGCCCTGAAAAAGGTGGTAGGATGAGTAGAGTATAATTCACGAGTATGATTTTTACTAACACTCTCTTAATCATATATTGATTTAATTAAAAAGTTTATAATTATCAATTAAATTAAATTTTGGTATTGTTATAATTCATTATCGTTATGAACATTATTATTGTAACGTATGTATCGGTTATATAATTATTGCATCTATTTAATACCTTTTGATGGGGAATATATCCTGGTGACAGAGTAATGGGTCAAGCACCCGGCCCGGACCACCAACAAACACCTGACTCGGAAACACTCAAGAGGAGTCCAACGGACAAAAATGATATTACAGACCATTTACTACGCTCATTCAATACAGAGAAATAATTGCTCGGTTCCTCATCATACTACTGTTACTTATTGTTGGGGGACTTAGTATAAGTAAAAGGTCCATAGCTGAGCAGGGACATACACACTCTGATTTCTGTACTGAAAGTATAGCAACACAATTACCTTTACTCAGTTATACAATAATATTGTCCGGTAACATATTTACCGTCATTGGTGCTTTCATTGAGAGCCCGAGATCAACTCTCAAGCAGGCGAATACATACATCTTTCTCTTTCAGCAAACAAGCTTGAAGCAATGGCACGCACAAGATCCAGCAGCTCCCACGGTGCCCACGGTTCCCGCAACTTGAACAACGCAACACCTCAGGGGACCTCCCGAGAACAACTCAATAGCGGAAGAGCATGGGACCTCCGAGAACAACTCAATAATGGAGGAACAGGGGTATCCGTCCAAATCATGAACCTCCAGGCGACCGCCGAAGCCATCCAACAAGCGGCGACAACACTAAAGCAGGCAGTGGCGGGATTGCAATGCTAAGTGCCCCCGCCACGGCCCTAGGAAATAGAAGTCGAATCCCCACGAAGGGAAGAAACCCAGCAACGGCAGGGCACAACCCGTGTGGCGAGGACGCGGGACATCACACCAGGATAGGGGGTCTAGATGAGGGCGCCCAAAGAAGTAGACCGGCCAGACGACAACCAGGCTCTTCCCAGTCTGCCCCAGAATGGTTGGGACAAATGGCGTCTGTGCGGCAAAGATTGGGATCACGGGTCGAGCGGTCCTCCACCAGAGGCCCTCACCGGCACGAAAGTAAAGCAGCAGAGAGATCACCCATGGGGAAGATGGGCAAATCTGATGAGTCGGCCCCGCTTCGGCACGTTAATGAGCCGGCTCCGCCCCGAATACTTGGATGAGCGGCACGTTGACGAGCCGACCCGTGCCTACACTTGGATGAGCGGCATGTTGACGAGCCGGGCCCCGCGTCGGCACTTGGATGAGCCGGCCCCGCGCCGGCACATGGATGAGTCGGACCCGCGCCGCGCTTTCTCTCACCCTGCATGGTAAAGCAAGATAGATGCGAGAGCCTAAAGAATTTCCTAAACAAATGGAAAAAAGAGGTCAACAATGTCTACGACTTTGACTCCAAGACGGCAATCCCGATATTTATCCATGCCCTAAGATCAGGAGATTTTCACAAGAAATTGAACTCCCATCACCCCCGCTCTTATGAAAATTTAATGAGGACAGCTAACCGTTTCATAGAAGCAGAAGAAGCTGATAAGAAGAAAAGGGAAGAGGAGGAAGACAAGACAGGAAAGTCCGAGAAAATGGGTCCAACCAACCAGGTGTCAGCGCGGCTCCATCGGAGAAGGAAGTAGAGACTAATCTTCAGGAGGACCCCGTTTGATACTTTTGCATCATTTGACCCCACTTACCCATCCGGTCAGCGTAATCCTAGACCAAGCCAAGGAGATAGGGATGATGCAGTTCCAAAAGAGTGCATGAAAGTTTCCCCTAAGAGACAAATAGATGAGCTCATTCAAAGGGGATACTTCACTCAGTTTGTGAACCATCTAGGGCACCAACAACAACATCAGAAACAAGGCCAACCCGTGAACAAAAACGTGTGGCGAAATAGAGAGGGCCCTGAGCCATCGTCCTCAGACACAAAGAGGGGGTACAATCAGATCATGGAAGAAGGAGACAAGGAGCTAGAGGTGGAACCCGTGCATCGCAAAAAACATGTTATTTGATAAAATACAACAAGATCAACAATATGATTATTGATGTAACTATTGTTCATGGTCCGTGTGACAACTCAAAATTTTAATTTTATAAATTCGGTTTTAAGAAATTCCAAAATAGCCATTTTTCAGTCTACCAAAATTTTTATAATGAAAACGGTGTTTGAATTAATTATTTTGAGCTACGTTTTAAAAAAATTCAACACCAGGAACTTATTATTCCTAAAATCCTAAATTCTCGGTACATTGCGTACCAAAGTTTTTGACCAAAAGTCAATCTAAGTGAAACCGGGAGAAATCTGAGAAACCTAAACTAAGTGGTTATCTAGAAAGTATTTTTGAAAAAATCTATTTTTACCCCAAACTATTTAAAACTATAATTCTAAACTTTGGTCCATGTTGCTTGGTGAACCACAAGACTCCATTTCTTTGTCTAATGCATTTAAGAGTCAACCAAATTACCATTTTTCCTGTAACACCGAAATTTTAAAACTTTTAAAGACTTATGTGATAGAGGTAAATGATCATAATCCCAAATACGTTCATAAGAGTGCGGGGTGTTATGCCACACCTGAGCTAGAGAACTCAGGTGCACAGGCTAGATTCTAACGATCTCAGCCAGTATCAGTAAAATGTGGCACGCAGGCCGAAGGGAAAGAACTATCTAATCTACGCTCCACACTTCTAGCGCGCTCCAGTGATCTACTCGTCCGTGCTGAAAGCCAAATATATCTGTTTAGCGAGAGATGCTGGTAACCCACTCCAACGCGTAGAAATAACAATACTTATAGAGATTATTATATCAGATATACGAAAAATTTGAGCCATGGAAGATATATCTACGAATTGCTTTTAGAAACAGTGGATATTGCATATAGTTATTACTAAGATCTGATTATGAGTTAGTAACGTCAAATGAATAAATGAATCTCAGCAATTGAAGGATTTCCTAAAGGACCAATGAATTCTTAATTGGAATTAAGGATCCTCTTGAATTGATTCTTTATGACGTTGTGATATTTGCACCGTTGATGGGTCATTGAGAAAATTGGATGATGTAAAATTAACGACTTGGACATTCTTATTTCTATTCAAAATGTATATGAATGGTTCCTTGATTGGTTAAGTTTGTTGAATTCTTGCCTTGACATAGGGATTGATATGGTCCAATTAATCATTACAGCGGAGCAATCTAACCCCAAGGATCGTCCTTTTTCGATATACGGAAATTGGGATTTAGAAGTCGATTCTTAGGAAATTGACGAATCAATCGTTTATCCTTAGTTCAACAACGGAAGCGCGGTGCTATCACTTGAAAACTTTTTTGTTGGTTCCAATTCAAAACTCAAACAGTCGAAATATTGATAATACTTGTGTCGAAATCCTCGAATTGTTTTGCCATTTCCATAAAAGATATGATTTGACAACTCGAATTGCACATTATCTCTTTCCTGCAATAGATCGGGGGTGACAAAGTGTGCAAAGTTATCCGTCATCTATTTCGATATTGTGACGACAGGTCGAACAAGATTAAAAAACTTTTTCTGCTCGGCGTAATCGTGGACATATATCCAATTTTCCTTTTTTGATTTTCCTACTCATTTGTTTTTTGTTCTCTGGTGGTATAAAACGCGCTATTGTCGGATATCTTATCTCTCTTTCAGGGGAAATATATATCTCCAGAAAAGTTTTCAGTTCAATTTTTTTTTTTTTCCACCCTGACCAACCTACTCGGTTATTATACTTAGGTTTGGAATGATGTTGTGATATACCCCACATGATACTATTGTTCCGTCAGCATTATGGAAAGTGGAAGAAGAATCCGGGTAAGATATGCACTTCTTCGGGAATGAAGAAAAAGTCATTACTTTTTTGGTGGTTCTTGTCGAAATTCCCTTCATCCTCGATATTATTCATAATCCTCTTTTTTCACGATTGAATGCATTTCTAGAGTACTATTTAGTATTTCCGAACTCTCTTCTGTACCTGAGGATCGTCGAAATAAGCATTAATACTATTTCCACAGAAAATACCTTTGTGGGGATTTTATCGAGATACTTGAACAGGGCATAGTTCCTTTTGCTTATTGAAGTCGATTGGAGTGGAATGATGAATTGATTTATTCGCCTCTTTTATAATAAAATTTGACAAAAAAATCCGATTCTCGTAGATATGGTAGAATAGCGGATATACGAGATTAGATGATCAGTATATGATGATTAGAGGTCTGAAAATCAGCAATCCTATTATTCTTTTGACCAGAAAAATGCGCACTAAAGATTTTTTGTCTCGCCAGCATTAGTTTCTGAATCGAGGTGGAAATAGGATCTTCGCTTGACAAAAAGGGAATGCGCACTCTTTTGATCCTGATCACCTGTGGATCGAAAGGGAGACTAGACTGGAACGCACGGCTCCTAATGATATCCATAAAAAGACTTGTTTTTGATAATAAAATGAACATTCCATATGTAAATTCAGGTGAATGATACACATCAGTAATACAGTGATTCTCCTCTGATGAATCAGATACAATATGTTTGCGAACCTTCTCTTCAAATTCTAAAGTAGCGATGTATCCTGCGCGAATCTCAGCAATCACCGTGGTTCGGGATGTCGTACCATTTTTTTTTTTTTTTTTTTTCTTTTTTATTTTTTATTTTTTTCGTTTGAAACTAAAAGAAAATTTTTGGGAATATTAATCTATGTAGAATAATCTTCACTCATCAATGTAATACAAAATCTATAGTAACATAGAAAAGCGGCGATGCCCATGAGTGTACGTGTCGGATGAACAATCCTCATGAAATCTTATTTTCTTAGAAGCTCGGGACCATGTTCTGCAGCACCCCTGTGAGGGGGGAGGGGGGGGGGGGGTATACTCCGCCAGTATGAAAAGTTCTTATGTTAATTGGAGTCCCAGGTTCTCCAATCGAGTTGACTGCAATAATACCTACCAGTTCCCCAATTCAACCAGTTTCGCATGAGTAGGACTCGGCCAATACCATCAATCGACAAATCCAATATGTACTACCATAAGATTACAAGGGAGTTCGAATCGGATATTGGTTGGGTCGAAAGGTTATGAATCGATTTACAAGTCCTAACTCCAATGTTTTGATTTCTAGTGGCAATACACCGTGGCCTAGATATATATCATTGCTATACCGACATTAATTGTTTTGGATCAAAATTCTTTCCGGCAATACCCATTCTGAGGATCACAGAAACCATCGGACAGGCCAATCGGCTCGAGTACAAACAATTGTGTTGAACTACCATTCAACAAGTCTGCGGTGAGATATCCAGCATCTGATTTCGTACAAGCAGTATCACAACACCTTACGGGCCCGCGTAGCAAAGAAATGGTGTATTCCGTTAAGAAAGTCCTCGCGATCAAATTGTTTGAATGGGTAATCAATCATTTGACTTGTGATCTGACATTAATTCCTCTCATACCTACCAATGTTGTGTACCTCCCCCATGATGATGATTTCCTCTAGCTCCCGAAAAAACATTATATTGAACTGGATTCAAAGGTCAAGTCATCCTAAAATTAGGATTATTTTGTCCGCAAATACTCACTTGGTAGCATACCATATTTTCAATGGATTGACGTAATTTTTCATTTTCGGTGTGTACATTCCCATAAATTGATGGTGTTTTCCAAAATTCAAACTTTGCTGTTCGATTGAACTAGCCATCCCTTGAAGGTATTGTTAAAAGATATATCTAATGAAATGGATGTAGCAGAGCTTGTTGAAAAACCCAGAGTTTTGAATGATCATGATATTGATGTATAGCCATCCGAAAAGGATTTTATAACTACTAATAAGTGTGTTTTCAGCAGTTCCGGTCTACACTTTATTGTGAAAGACAGATTTGGCCCGTCTGCATAGTACTCTATTCTGCTATAGTAGGATTGATCATTCGACAAGACAATGTTTTGATTAATTGATTGTAAACTTTTTAATTTGTTTCGCGTAGAATTCCGGAAGCTAATGGTCTAGCTGAACCCGGAGAGCCGAACTCCGTTGGTATCGTTATCATGATTATGTTAGGTATCGGATGGACCCGGCCCGAGAAACACTTATAGCTTTTCGATTTTCTCGATAAAGAGAGAATGTGGCAACAGTGGTCGAATTTTTATAAAAAAATTTATTTTAGACTTCTTACTATAGATAGTTCCATTAAATCTAATAATAAGTCCCTAAGGGATTCATAAGTTAAATTCGGATGGGAGTTTTTTGAAAGTAATAAGCGTTGATCTAGCTCACCGGAGCGCATAAAGTACTATCTAAATGATTCGTTTCTGTCGAATAAGCTCCAATTGCATCATAGGATATTACAAAAAAACGGCTCTTCTATCATACTTATACATTACTATGTCCACTTCTATTTAATTTGAGATTTTACGAAATTAGTATACCCTATTCTAAGACAAATACCTCTGACGATTTAGCTCGTTAATAATAGATCCAATATAGCATATCTTGGTTTGGTACGGAAATGGATCCTCATGCCGGAGATAAAAGATTCATATGAGAAAACATAAAGTAAACGGGCCTCACTTGAGCCTCCAAAAGATAAGGGTTACATGAAACATCCAGTTGATCTCCATAAAATCTGCATTGATACCCCTTACAAACTAATGGATGTAAAAAATTAGACGCTCCTCACTAAAAAACGGGCTGGAATGGCAGTATGCCTAATTATGAGAGTCGTGCGTATTTCAGCTAATACAGGATGCCCTGCATACTTCTTGAAGTATGTCCATACAATCGGTTCTTTTCCGAATTTTACTCTTGAAAACCTATGTTCGAAGCAGATGTTGTCTAATTAGGACCGCGAATTACAAATGTCTGTATAAAGTTATGCTATTTCGCGAGGCAAGACATCGATGTAACATGAAAGTGAAGGGCCCACGGACAATCACAAACGTCTGATAATCGAATCGGTTTATCAGCGAGTTTTCGCGAATCTTCCTCTTTGCCCTCAATTAAATCCGAAATATGATTGTAAATTATATTATGACCGTCCCTCATTGGTTGTCGCGGATTCCATACTATCCATTAAGTGTATCACAGCCTCTTGTACTAATTCTTCTTGCCTTAAATTCTCCTGCGTAAGATCTATTGTTGTTAATAGATCGGTAAGGTATTGTTCATAGACTAACTCTTCGATAATTATTAATATCCGAGCTATTAGTTCCCACCATCTATCTGAATATTGTCTCAATCAGGAGGAAGGACTGGTAATAGACAAAAACATCATTCCGGGTTCTATATTATTTGTTCGAAGAAAATGCTTGCAATTCATAGTCTTAACCAAAAAACTATTCGTCTTCCAACTTTTCGAATCTTCCAATATTCCCTGTGTGCTCTTCCCCAAAATCTTCGATTCTAGTAATGATTATCTATAATTAATTCGTAAATTAGATCGGCTAATTGTTCTCGATAGCCGCACCCGTAGAAATTTCTCGATTGCGAAATGTATCGAAACCTTGGGTTAGTAAAAAAAAGTGGGATGTTTATTCCAAGATTGGTTTCATATCGAATAAACCCGTAATTCGTAATAAAAGTGGTTTTTTTAGTTATGGGCTAGCAAAAGAAAAATTGGGATAGGATAACTCTATAGGGATCCCCCATTGAAATCGACGTGAATGTTTCCTCATCTGCTAGTAGGTACCACCAAATAAAAAAAATAAAGCCATGAGTTCTCGTTTTTCACATTCTAGAAAAACCAAATAAAAGAAAGGGTCTATCTTATAAGTCCATGAAGACGAATAATATATTGATCCGCCTTATTATATCATTAGTATTTTATATTTTAACTTGAATTAATTACTTCAATTAGATGATGACATAAGAAATGTAAAAATTCTTGAGTAGTCTATTTTCCCCAATATGATCAACCGTACCTTTAATAAAGAAAGGAGCTACCTTGATTCCTAAGGATACTTGTTATGGGATTTTTCCATTCGATCTTTTAGGTCCCGACTTTACTCGACGGTTAGGCCACGACGCCCGTTCCCTTTAAAAAAAAATAAAGCCTCTATGCGATAGATAGACTCCTCTAACCATGCCATATTTGCTTACTTGAACATAATTTCTTTCCAAAAAGAGGGGAAATAATGGTTCATTCCACAAAACAAAAAAGTCTTTTTTACGAGGTACAAACAAAAATCCCTATTTATTTGATTTGTTAGAATCGACCATAGATCAATTCCCTTTTATTTGTTGGGAGTATTGACTACATTCCCAATTCTGAGCTTCATGTAACTCTTTCCAAGCGACATTGCAGGTTCAGGCATCCCAATTGAATTGACTGGATGACAGTTTCTCATCTGAATCTGTAAATCAAAATTTCGATCAAATCACACATCGCAGTATACTAAGCCTCTAATTCTTTAAGAGGTTTATCTAAAAGATTCGCAATATAACTAGGAAGACGTTTTAAATACCACACATGGGTTACTGGGCATGCGAGTTTGATAGGGCCCATTTGATCCTTCGTATGCCGAGAATCATAAATTCGACTCCGCATTGTTCACAAGATATTGGTTCTTCTTTTTCATCTCCGATTACTCGATATTCCACAAGCGCAAATTCCACTTTTTATAGGCCAAAAATTCTTTCACAAAATAATCCATCTTTTTCCGGTTTATTGGTTTATAAAGAAAGTATATGGTTTTTTTACCTCTCCAACTATCTCTCCATTCGGCAGGATTTTAGTGCCCAAGCACTTATTTTTGGGGAGAAACCGATCAAATCTCGCAGCTGTTTGATGTTTTATATCGTATCATAGAAGAAAAATTAGGATTCATTCCGATTAAGCTTCCTTCCTATGAATCTGGAAGTTCTTCTCAGATACAAGGAAATGATTCAGTTCCAGAGCTAAAGATCGTAGTTCTCGAACGAGCAATCGAAAGAGTCTGGAGCATCTTTGGGATTAGGTTTTCCTCAACGATCGTATACCAAGTACTTCCTGGCGAGCTCTAATATGATCTGATTTATAAGTCAGGCATCTCTTGTAAAATATGAGAACCCCAAATCCTTCTAAGAGCCCAAACTCCATTTCCTACCGTTGCCCCCCTGTTTGGCTCTTCCTCTAAGGGTGTTGTTGTGTAACAAGGCATAATGTCACTGGAACGCCCATGGATTTTATCATCAACTTGATGAATTATTTCAGATATAAGGCTTCCCTATTTAGAACAGGTTGTTCAAAAGGATTTCCCGTCCTTCCATCAAATATTCTGCTTTTCCTGGATATTCAGGTTCAAATGCCATGGATTCGCTGTTTTGTTTACTGGCTTCATATAATTCAGAAAAGACTACTTTTCTCGAAGCTTCTTGTTCATATCTTTCATCAAAGGTGCTATTCGATAATGTCTATCTAGCAGACTCCTGCTAGCCGAGTGAACATTCAAATATCTGTCCTAGATTCATTCGTGAAGGTACTCCTAATGGGTTGAAGACCGATCAACGGATCTTCCATCTTGTAAATAGGGCATATCTTGTCTAGGTAAAATTTTGAAATGATACCTTATTTCATGTCTTCCAGCTACTTTATCTCCCACTTTGATTTCACGTTCTGTAAAATATATAGACACGAATCATTTCGGATTATAACTGGAACCCCCCTTCTTCTGGATCCACCTCACATCAAAACCCGACCTCAACACCTATAGGAACTTTTAACAAGTTTCTTTTGAAGTAGATACTGAATGCCAAGTATGGCTCGTAAACAATCTATCTTCCGGTGCATACGACGATTCTTTCACCACCTGGGTGTTAATTTACCTACTAAAACATCACCCGTCTCTGACCCAAGATCCCTGCTTCACAATTCCATTTTTGTCTAATTGCGAATGAAAGGCTCTAAATGTGGTATTTCATTAGTACTTTTTCAGGGTTGGCTTGTCACATGAAGTTTGAATTTCATATTTCTTTATGTGAAAGAAGTATAAATATCTTCATATACCAAACGTTCACTAATGAGCACTGCATCCTCAGAATTGTAACTCTCCCACGGCATATAAGCTACCAATACGTTTTTCCCCAGAGCAAGTTCGCCCTCAACGGTAGCACCATCTAAAATTTGTCCCTTTTTAATACATTTACCGCGCTGAACTGGGTTTTTGATGCATACAAGTATATTTGTTGGAACGTTTATACATAACTAATGGAATGCTTAGAGTCTCTCCATCACCAGAGAAAAGGATCTTGTCAGTATCGGTATAAACGACCCTTCCTCACGTTCGGCATATAACAAGAGCCCTGATTCTAAGCTGCTTGTCGTTCCACCCCTGTCCCAACAATGCATTCTCGGACCGAGAAAGGGGAACTGCTTGACTTGCATATTAGAACTCATTAACGCTCGATCGCATCATTATGTTCGATAAAAGGAATGAGGGAAGCTCCGATAGAAAAATATTGGAAAGGAAAAATTTCGAAGATGAACTTGTTCCCCATGCAATAGTCAGGAATTATCTGACGGTATCGAGCTGGAAACCTGGTCTTCTTGAATATCCTGATTCAAGGCAAGAATTTCCCTGCCGCTACCTATAAGTTTCATCCTACTGGTGATAAATAAAGCATCCGTACCCCTGTTGACCTCTCGGAAATTTCATAAAACGGGCTTTCTAGAGATCCCCAATGCCAATCCTCGCATGAATTGCTAAGGATCCAATAAGTCCAACTTGATTCCTTCAGATGTGCAATTTGGTGCAAATACGCCATAGTGATAGGGTGGATATTCGTATCCGAAAATAGCAGTGCGCCTGTCAGCCCCCCAGGGCCAAAGAACTAAATTTTCTCCCAATGAACTATTTGTGTCAATGGATTAGTTCGATCCAAAACTTGAGATAATGGGTGTAACCCGAAAAGGATTCATAAGTAGTTGTTAAGGGAGTTGAAGTTACCAATTCTGAGGAGTGGTATCAATTTATGCCGAATTGCTAAATATAGTCCCTCGAACCGCATTTCTAAACGAACTAGAGCCAATCGAATTGATCTTGTAAAAGATCCGCTACAGAAACGAAATTTTATTTTGCATATCGATTCATATTGTCAAGTGTACCATTCAAATTTCAGTTCCAAATAACATGTGGCGGTGCCAATAAAATTGCAGTACAAATAAATTAATTTTTCGGGGTATATCAAGGTTTCAGTTTCGGTTCATATTTGCGACCAATCCTTCCCACCAATGCAATTCGTTTGTTGAAAAAATTTTTTTGTAAATTCCTTCCATAAGGATTTCAGAAAAATATTGGATTCCCTCTACGCAAAGCAAAATTGTTGATAAACATTCCACAAAAAAAAAATGGTC
>VALG01003228.1:0-10801 GCA_009835305.1 Ipomoea purpurea | reverse complement strand
AAGTTCTAGCGCGCTTCAGTGACTTAATCTTCTGTGCCTGAAAGCCAATATATCTGTTCACGCGAGAGATGCTGGTAACCCACTCCACACACGCGTTACAAATACAATACATATACAGATATATAATAAAGATATACGAAAACCATTTTGAGGCATTGAACATATATCTCATACGAACTCCTAGCTGTTAAACCGGGAATGCTCGACATGCACAAGCTCAGAAACCCAGCAACAGCTTATAACGGAATATGCAGTTCACAAAGATAAGACACGATAAGGCACAGGCATAAAATACGATAAATCACAACCCATCATAAAATAAGCCAGTCCCAATACGAAACCCATAAGTAAGATCCCCCAACGTCCATTCATAACCACAACTAATCAGACTATCGACAACCAATTAAGCACTTTGTCTGGCGCCACAGGACCAACGCATGCCATACATGCGAGGTCAGCGCCATATAGCTCTGACATGGCCCCACAGGCACCATGCACCGCATCGCAAACACGGGGAGGTAGATCGCACCGACCGATGACCGCAGCTCATCATAATGTTTGATCGCAACAAACAGTGGGACCCAGCAGCCAAGAGAGTGTCATCTGACGAGCCAGGATAAACGGAACGAACCGCAAGCTAACGTATAGCCAACGCTTTGATCGCACAAACGGCTGGACCGCACCGAGAGATGTCTTGACGCCAGCCAGAATCCAATCTGACAAAGCAGCCAGCTTCCCGATCGCAACCTGAATATGGGTAGCACACACACATTAACACAGTAGCAAGCACATGCAAACCACATCTGGCACTTGGGAAGGGGGATAAAACGTATAACACGAACTATGCGTGATCCATCACAATACTAAGGAATAGTCCTAAGGGGTTCATAAACTTTCTTCCACCTAGGTCCACGGTGGGAGATCCAATTTCAGGTGAGACATAACCACAACGGTGCATTACTTTCGGCATCTTAGCATAGGGTTGGAACTCAACTCAATCCAAAGAGGTATAGATCGAGAGCGGATCACCCACCACGCCTCTGCGGATAGAACGACACTTCATTCGAACTAGCAAGGATCGAGGGATGAGGCACCCCCCGCCTATATAGATGCTCGGTGCACAGCTCCGTTGGGACACCACGGGGATCGGGGAGATACAAAGAATCAAACGGGGAACGCCGGGATACTCCGAAAGAGATAGTGTGGTATAATTGTGATCCAGCCGGGTACAAAGGTTATACCGGTGGGTGTGAGATGGTGGCTCACACGCGCGGCTCGCCACTGTTCCGGGCAGTTAGACGTGTGCCCGGCGGGAAGCTGCCCGCGTATTGCCTGGTAGTTGTATGACACACACGGGTAAGCTTGGAGCGAAAGTAGCCTCGGGAAGGTTAGCAAAGAATGAGGGTTTCCTAGCGCGGAAGAGTTCCTCTTACCTGAACATAGCTAACTACCTCCCCCGCTTTGGACATCGCTATTTCGTACTCCTTTTTCCCGTGCCTCGGCTGAGTTTTGAGGGTGCACCCGAATACGACATAGTGTTTAGAAACTTTTGATGTAACTCGACTACTTTGATTCTGAGCAGCCTTTGTGCGTATAGAACTCATAATACAATCTCGCATAATATAGAATAAGCGGATGTACTATCGGGAATTTCATATCCAAAGAATGCTGTAATTATGTTCTACCATAGATCTGCCAATGAGTGGCGTTGTAACTGCTACATCACTATTCTCTGTAATGAGTGCAAACAGAAAACGAAATGGCGAGCTGTCTATTATCTATCATGTGCGAAGATTGTCGTGACCCACCGAGCAACTAACACATATAAGTTCTATAGGTTCTAATCATATAAATTGAGGATGCATGAAACCTATATTAGAAGAGTCTTCAAGCCAACACCATACTGGATATACTATACAACGCCCACAAGAACAACACAACATAATAATCATCAATATCCCAATGGTAAATGTCTCATATAACATGCGCGAAAAGAGTTATTATGTCATAAGTGTTCTTAAAAAATCCTTTTGAGGACAACTCTCCAATATTCAAGAGCGAAGATGGTTCCTCAGTTTCTCGAATTGGAATCATGATATACTACTAACATCACTCGCTCGCTTATATCTAATTTTCGCATATTGTGAGACTCCGAAACATAAATTGATGGGGGTTAACGAAAACAAGGGCAAGAGAAATTATAGAAGCTGGCATGATATATAATTGCACAAGTTAAAAAATAGAAAAAGGATAAAATAAAAACCGTGAGGATAGCAATGGGGAAATCGATAACTATGTAATAGGTTTTTTGTTAAGACATGGGTCTACTCTTAAGGCTGTTATTCATATTCCGTGTGGCTTGGATGGACTATTTCTTTTAAGCTTTCTTGAGATATCTCTATAGTATTCTGCCATACCGTGTAGGGGGATAAATTCTTCCTGCCTCGGAGCTACATATAGAGAGCATAGTGAGAGTATTATTCGCTCCGGTGGGGGATATATAGATGTTCTTTTCTTACAGCTTCCCTACAGAGACTTGGTGATTATATTAGCTATGGGTGTTACTTATTCTCTCGTTATAGGATTGCTAGGCTATAGATGGGGTCTTTCGCAGTGGGGACGGTGCCAGTGCGCAGGTTTGGGATGGACTTATACTTGAGCTCTAGGACATTCATTGTGATTGTTTATCTTCTTCTTTTCGTCTCGTCTTGGTTGGATGTTAAATATAGAAATTAATATTGGCTATATATATAGAGTCTAGTACACGGGTGTTAACAATATGTGACTGTCAAGATTTATTTATCGACCTGTGTCGTTTGTAGTTCACGCTCGCGCATATTATTACCTTTGCCTTGGTCCGCACGAGACCGGTTGGAAGCCCACACAAAGGTGTATGATCTCGGTTACGGCGGGGTTGGTCTTTCTGTTATCGCCGTGTTACTCACTTCAAAGAAACAATAGTTATAATATATTCTTAATCAATGTAGCAAAATTCAATCCGACCTGGCGGATTTGAAACAGAGCAATACCAGGGTGCCTCTATAATTATACTACTATAGGTCAAGAGTACAGATACCTCCGCTGTTAGATCCCGCAAATAGACTAGCTTCGAGGACCAGGATGCAGGTAGCTAACAGTGCTCCTGTTGCTCCTATAAGAGGAACTGAGCACTGAGGGTCGTGAGGCGCTGTGAGTAAGCAAACTTATTTTTGTATACCGCATCCAAGCGTCATTAGGATAACTTGGTGAATTTTTATGCCACATCGCAATCAAGCTTAACATGGCCGTACTAGAAGCCACGTGGACATACTAGCAGAGTAAAAAACGCTATAGGTGTTGAATAGTGAGATGAGCTTGGTCCTAAATTGTTTTATCTGTTTTTTTTTTTTTTTGTTATTTTTTCTTAATAGGTTACGAGTCAGGAAGCAGCTATAGGGTGTGAGATATAGAAACAAGAATAGGGATTATGCAAGAAATTGATAAGCGAAAACGCATAACTACGTAAAGGCATGATAAGTACCTGTGGTAATGGGTTTTGGCGCATACTCACTCGCATATCCAAAGATGCAAAAAACCCATGATATATTTAAAGCCCGTCAGTCTCTCAGATATAGCATAAATGGAGACAAAGCGCGCAGAGACGCCTGGTGCCACCAGTGTGAAAGTGTCCGCGGTCTCTCACTCTATAAGATACGAAGCATGACTCGCTCGAGAATTACTGTCATTTTTTGTGGCTGCGTGTCGCTATATAGAAAATAGTAGTAGGGGTGCAAGGAGTTGGAATACGCTCGATACCCCCGCCTGTCACGGGCGGGTGGACCTGATTCAGCGGGTTTGATGCTCCAAAGGGTAACGGCGTCCCTCTATCATCTAGCTCGTGTATGTAGCTCTTCAAATATAGAGGATCATATAACTTAAAAAGATTTTATTGTACACCAATCAGATGCATACCTGATCCTGAGTCCGGTAGATTAGTAGACGCAGCGATCACCTAAAGAGAACTTGTGATCGGTGATTACATTCAGTTTCCAATAGCAAATACGACTAGTGCTTGTCTCTTTTCAGCTTCTCTAGATATATAAATTATAGGTTTCCGCCATAATTTTCCTCGCGCCTCATTAATGTATAGGTCTGTTTAGCTATATTAGATGTTTTTTATACCACTCTAGCATAATATGCTCTGATGCGATGGAGGTTGTCCCTAGGTGTAGGCGTATTAGTAGTTTGTTCGACTCTACTCTCCCTCTCTGCCTCGCCACTCTATACACGGTCCATACTACTGGCCACCCGTTCCGGCAGCAAACCCTCTACCACATGGCAGTATCGAAGCCAACCGTGGAACTAACTAAACGCCGAAAAACTAATCCGCCTGTTAAAATAATATTGGCTATTAATTTGTTGTGATTATTAAAGTAATATCGCGAATATCTAATAGGTTTTAAGCTGGAATGGGAACGGTACCTTGAGATTAGGATCATTGACTACATGATATATTAAAACAAAATGCCTCCTATTCACAATATGCAAAGCTTTGGCCCTCTAACTCCCGTCCGGGTGAAGGTCATGGTGTGTTTATATTTTAATTAAATTTAGTAAGCGCATGGCATTGAGGTTTATTTGGCAACGGAATGTGTAAATAGTTGGCATAATCTGTTACTGTCCTCTCTCCCTCTAAGTATTGAACTATCCTAGAGTGTGCAGTTAATTATTATCAGTTCCTGTAATAATCTAGTAAGTATTGAACTTTCCTGGAGTGTGCAATTAATTATTTCCAGATTGTGTTATAGTCTTCCCGTATATAGTACAGATTTTTAATTTATTTGGATTGCTTCAATAGACAGGCTATGGTTGAAAGAGATTACCTGTGCTAGCTTAGACTAGTCATACGTACCAAGTAACTGACAGAATCTGCACAAGAAATGGTAATGAACAAAGAATATGGTTTACCCCAAAGAAATGCTAATGAACTAAATAAGCAACCGTGCGCAACCATCTGTGCCTGCAAATCATAGGCAATCATCAGTTACTTAATTAAAAAGACCATATCTAAATAACACCCACACACGACTAACTCGTAGGTGTCCAACACAAAATGCCACCAGTCTATCATTTAAAAACTATACTACTAATGACATAACGGTTGCTGTGTTGTCTGTTTGTGCAGTCATTTTTAGAGTTGTGCCAACCTCTGTATATCATACTGGCCGACACGAGAGGCTATATCCTGCATCGTTCATTCACCTCGGAAAAAAGTATGTTGTGCATGAAACCCTTCCGTAGCTCGAGTAGGTGTGCACAAGTTTATTTTAATTATGAACATACACATTAGTAGAGGCTACCACCACATAATCCATAACTACCACCTTTTTAGTAATAAATAACAGAATAAAACATCACTCACATAGCAAGCATTCATAACAAATACTAAAATATATTTTTATAGATTTAAATGGACGTCAGTGTATTGTGGTTTTATCATAGCCACATACCGACACCTGTGGCACTCTGTCATACAACTCTTTGCTCGGTTTGTTCACGAATGAGCTGTCGATAATATCAAACGTAGAGTGCTCGAAAACTTATGCTCATCATGTAGTACCGGCCCCCGTGCATTATTGAGGAAATAAACTACACAACAGCAACATGACTGCATTAGTCCTTGTTATTTCTGTAGTATACTTCATTGTGTGAAATTATTGCAGAATTTATAAATGGTTACCATATCTACAGTTGTTGTCCCGACATGGTGTGTAGAGTTAAGTTCAGCATCTAGTCGCCTTGTAAACCACACGAACCTCTCATCTTCACTGGAAGAAATGGACACGACGGTGCCATCTGCAATGAGATATGTTATACCACCGGCAGTGCATCGGAGGTGTATTTGAACAATGGTAATTCGCTTCGTGCAATAGGTGTTCTCATATACTACACTGTGGTACTGTCGAGAAAAGATGCGGGAAGGTCCCCTGCGGCCTTGTATTTTCCCTAGAATGAGCACGCTGCACCATGCATCGACTATTTGTCTTTGGAAACGTGCATCCTTTCCTTCAAAGTTTTGAAATGGACCATCTGCTTTTCGCTCAATATGTTGGAACAGCACATCATTCCTACACAAATAACCCAGAATTATTGCACAACCCCACTGTAAGCATGAAGATATACGAAGATCATATGTGGAAACGTTATTGCATCTAACTAGTCCCACACGTAGGCTAGTGCACCCACACTTAGGTGGTGAAATAGCGGGGGTGATGCACCGCATCGTGGTTTGTTTCTAGTTGCCTTACTTACATGGGGTTGCTGTGGTGCATTTTTGTGCAGTGTGGTGTCATTACACATTTAGACTAACCGGATTTGTATTGAACAGAGAAAAAAGAAAAAACCAACACAAAACCAGCCCTAGTAAAGCATATATTTTAGAGACAAATAAATCCACCCCCCAAACAGTAATGATATTCCACAAGCAAGCAACTTCTCAATATCCCAAATAAGAAACTGACAAAAATTTCAGAAACTATGACCTGAATTGCAGAATTTACTGAGAAAAATCGGTAACACATTTCATGAAATTTTCCAGATATAAGTAGTACAAAAGAGTCTAGACTACACAGCAAAAAGTTTCAAGCCAATGCAAGGCCTAGAAGTATTTTTCCCGAAATTCTTCTCAACACAACGCCAGACTTATAATTTAATTGGCAGAACACTGCCTCAACTTTACGAAATTATTCGGGGACGAGGAATAATATTTTCAACAAATTTCTTTTATATAAATCAATTATCATAACAAGTTCTCTAGAATATAATTCAGGGCAAAAGGAGTTGAAAAAGTATTTTTCACGAATTTTGTTTGCAAATAGCGCAATCAGAATTTTATGAAACAGTGAGTACAATAACCAAAATCCTTCTTTCCAAACATTATAAAATCACCATATATCACCAACCTGGAATCCTAGCACCAGTAATACCACATATGAAGACCCATATATTGGCAAGCCCTTTCAACACAATCAGAATGATAACAGAAGAGTATTTAGATCTTAGAAACCCCACTTACTCGTCCCCGTGTGGGCAGGCGAACACCCACAACCAGACGACACAGTACAAGAGGAATCAGAATGGCAGGGTAACCCATCTGGTGGTGCTAAAAATCTTGCCAAATGGATATTGTCTCTGAACAAGCGTGCCTTCCCTCCGCGATCTGCCACATCCCGCCTTACCGAGGCACCGCATTGGGGGATGGCTGCAGCCCAGGCCCCATTGCTGCATTTTGGAGAGTGTACCTAGCACCGGATTGCATCATGAGACATAAGTTAAAAAATACTAGCGCACGCCAATGGAAGTTTAGCACACCAACCTGGGAGATGGTGTGGCACAGTAAACAGTAGCGCCCTGTTCTTTTTCCAGATTTTTTGCGTAGCCCAACTCTTGTGTCATCCCCTAGCTAAAAACTAGGAGCATCGAGGGGGGCCCCCCCCCCCCCCGATGGACTCTGTCGCCTCCTCAGTCCAGTCTGTCCAACTCCTTGAAGAATTTTCAGGATCATGCCCACATGGCTTTCACTCCTGGTGAACCGAGTCGGGGGTCAGGGGTTGAGATGCTTCTTATGTGCAGAGCTCCCGAATTATCCCAATGCAGGCACATCCACTGTACAGCGGCCCGATCAAATCATGTGGCCACGAGTAGATCGGGATTGGTGGGCACCAGATCAACCCTCACGAAATAGGGGTGACGCGGTTCTGTTCCAGTTCTGAACGCCTGTTCCGGTTCCACAAAATGGGTCAAAACCTTAACCGGAACCTTATAACAATTGGTTCGGTTCCGGTTCATGGAACCGACGGTTCCGGTTTGGAACCGCCGGTTCTTAACCGGATTTATCTATAAAAAAAAAACCTTTTTTTTAGTCTCCTCCCGTGGCGCAAAGGCCAAAGGACAAAGACCAAAGGTTTGGCCTTGTCTTTGGCTTTTGTGCCATTCAATGACGGTGAGCTTCAAGTCTCACGTCATTTCCCACTCTTCCACTGCCCAATGCGCGATGGTGGCAGAGTCCACAGTCACTCTGCGCCCACTGCCGATGGCAGGTGGGCAAGGTAGTGGCAGAGTGCTGCAGGACTTAGCAAAGCTATCATTTTTTTTGTTGGGTTTGGAACCGGACCGTCCGGTTCCGTCCAATATTATAGGAACTTAACCGGAACCGGACAGGTTCCGGTTCGGTTCCGGTTAGCACATGACGGTTCCGGTTCGAACCGAAACCGTGGTCACCTCTACTCACCGAAGCATACTGAGAGCAAGTCCCCAGTATAGGTTCAAATTCTTCATGCGAACCTGAAGTACACAGGGAAACGTGTTTCTCAAACACCAACTACAAGTATAAGAACATAGAAATACAACTGATAACGAAAAATCGCATCCATGTTGTGCACTGGGTGCGGCACCGGGGCACATTGTGCACCCAATTGGTTTTCAGTGCCCTACCGATTGGGGCTATCCGTAGCCTCGTCACTGTCTGATCCTGTGAGTAGAAGCCAGATGCACACAGAGGGTGCTTCGACCTGCCATTCGCCAAATTCCCCTGCACTAACCTCTCGACACTCCCGTGCTTTAATTTGCTCCGTGGTTCCACCCAACCACCGCTGGGATGGTCCTCGGACATCTCGTGCGTCGAACCACGGAGCCTATCGACATATTAAGAGCGCACAAGAATATTACCCCAACATAGAAACGGTAATTACCAACATTCCCATACATATTAAAACAAAAGACACACTTACGTTAAAAAGAGCAATGTCGTGAATTTCTGGGTGGTGGTTTGCAAACCAACTACCGGTGGGGTGGTAACCAACAATGCAAAAGATAACCGCACCAATCCTCGATCCTTGATCTTTTAATCACTAAAACATTGTGCACAATCTTCTGGTTTACATATCCATTGGGGGTGCTCGAAATGAGGGTGCTTACAGTGACGACACTAAAGTGACGTTTGAACCAATCCCCACCATCTTCAAGCCCTAAAAGCAGTGTGCACAAACCCTTGATTGTGATCCTCCTCTTTGTCGCTTCACCTCGGCCCTTCCACTTGTATAGTAGCGTCAGGACCTTACAACTTGGGTGTCACGCTCCAAGATCCGTATTGTACGCTATTTGGGAGCCCTACACATCTTCCACGTTCCTCCTTGGTAATTTTGATTGTTTCTCCCCATTGCCCAATTCCCAAACTCATCTCAGAAGGGTATAAAACAAAGACACCAGCCAATAGCACAAGGCGTAGTAGTAACTCCATGATGCATAACCCCAAAAGAGCTCCCCATTCCAATACTAGTGACATACCTGCCTTCTGTCGTGGTGTTATGCCCACCTGACAAACCTTACAAGCATCCTTGGCATCCCCCGCGTTTGATTTGGGGAAATGGGCAAGGTCACGTGCTCCAAGCATATCATGCGGAACTTCATCCTCCACATCCTCAAGGACCGTAGCGGGTGTAGAAGTCTCACCAGACTCACATCGTCATTACGTTAATTCGGAACCGGATGATTGTGCATCCCGACCGCAACAAAACAAAAGGGATAGGTGAGCACCCGACACTATTTAAGATATATATGATTCTTTCTTTCACTTAGGTAATTTATACTATGGAAGTGAACAAACTTAAACATAACCGATGAACAAGTGATAAGTGATAAAAAGACAAGCCACAAATTGATTGAAGAAGAAGAACGAACAAGCACCACGCACCAGAGTCTAAAGAAATCACCCATTGCTAATTCAGGCTCTTGCTCAAAATAATCTGACCTGCCTAAGTTTTGTTTTTTATGCAATTCTACTATGGGACAGGAAGACGTGGTTCCTATTGTAAAAAGTGCATGATTTGCTTCGAAAATTTTTGCCAGATTATATGATATAGTTCCATGGCTATATGAAAGCTAAGTTTACCCATATGAATAAAGCAACTCATCTTTTGAGTCAATGCAACACCCATAACTCCTGCCTCCCTTATACACACCCCCACAACAACTCATCTTTGAGTCAATGGCACTACACCATTAACTCCTGCCTCCTATACCACCACCAACACAATTTCAAGTGATCACAAACCAACTTACCAATGGAAACATAGCTTGTTAGAAATAAATAAAATAGAAAGATGGAATAAAAAAAAAATTAAAAGGCAAAGTGGAATGGAATGAAAATCCATAGAGGTCGTATGGTGCCATTTGATACCCATCCACACACCAATGAGATGTGAAGTATAGTATGTGACATAAAAAAGGCAAAGATAGATATAGTAATGCTACCATCCATCATACCAATAGGATATAGTATAATGCCATTTTGCACTGACAATATTTTTTTTCTTTCAGCTTTTCTTAAACAAAAAAATAAATAAAAATGTAAAGAGAAAATATTTACCTATTGGGCTACTGCTATGTTATTAAAATTTCTTTTATGAAAAACCGATCTCAACTTTTAATTTGAAATGGGCAACCTATTAAATTACTACTACTACTAATTTAATATAGTACATGTACGTAGTATAGCTGTCTACGCTAAAAGAATATAATGAACAACGAACTACCAGTTTTCAGTAGGCACAACCCGTTTGTAATTATTTTTTTCTATAGTCCTTGATATATCCGGGTACAGTCTGTTTTGAAGAGATATAGCTATTGCACATATCACTTATGTTATCTTAAGTTGTGTGGAAGTACATGGTTTAAACTGTCTATGCTATGTGAGGTAGGAGCGGTGCACTCATAACAGAACAACACTAGAACATGTCATTTTGCAGCATGCAAAGAGCAGAAA
>VALG01003227.1:0-23951 GCA_009835305.1 Ipomoea purpurea | reverse complement strand
GTTTTCCCACAGGTGTGGGATTTTCCCAACAACCCGTGTAGGATCGGGTTTGACAGCTAGAACGGCCAGGCCGTTTTTTTTTTTTTTTTTTTTTCGTTTTTGTTTTTTGTTTACATGATTAAAAATATTTATTGTTGTATTGCGCTTAGGAATTGACACCCATTGAACCTATAGACCTCAAGTGTATAAAGCGCAAGACGTATTTCCAATCACCACATTAACACATGAATAAAGTACGTGTATTTTCATATATATGACGCAAGAGTATGTGTAAAGCACATTACACATAATACACATATAACCACGATTAGGAGCTTGTATTTTAATTAATTAAGTAATGTTATGTTAATTTTGTATATTTGATACTAATTACTTTTATCATGTAAATCACTTTTTTATTTGGTATGAAATAATGACTCATTAAGGTTTATAAAGATTATAAAATATATAGATTTATCATACTTTAATGGTAATCTTATATAATAAAAAGCAACTTTTAAATCTCTAATATGTTATATAAAGATCAGTTAATTCTTCTAATTCAGATACTTACAATCGAAATGTAAATAAACAAACTCATATATATCTATAATGCTTTATTGATTTAATAGATCATATAATATATGAAAATATTCAGCATGTGTCTAGCATAGTTATGTTTCAATATTAATAATAATTTTGATATCTTAAAGTAAAAGGTTCAAAGTTTAAGTCCTTATTCAGCAACCAACTGGTTTTTAACATACTTAATAAATGACCATTATAGAAACAATTCGGGGGGGGGGGGGGGGACGGTGGGGATAGCGGGTTAGTAACGGGCCCGACCCGTGTACCCCGGGCCAACCCTATCCCCACGGGTTAACGACGGACGGGCCTGGGAAATCCTCCAACCCAGCCCGTGTAAAATACGGGTTAAACGGGCCCAACCACGGGTTTCGCGCTGGACCCGCTCTGGTGACAGCTCCTAGCGACCAGAGGAGGAGCAACACTGCTTGGACCGTGACGGATTCAGGTGCGACCTGAATATACCCGTAAACCAACTTTTATTGTTCGAACAGAGGATAAGCATTCTTCTGAGCCACGCGTACTGGAAGTTCGTTTCCCAGTCAAGCGGCGGTGTTGTCGACTAGAGTCGAGTCATGCCAATCAGCAAGCTGCCATAAGATAGCTGAAAGTAACGCTTTCAAAATACACCGCTTTTAACCTGTTGGGGAAAAATACAACCGTCAACGCACGATCTGAAGCCTTGTTAAGACGCACGCCCTATTCACGTGTATGGTTGAAAGGAAACTGTGCCGTGTATCAATAAACACTACCTTAAAAGCGTTCATTTTCCCGGTCAAGGTGCAGATAGAACCCCTCAGACAACGCTGCGACAGGCCTACACAGACCAACTACGGATAGCTTGCACCTCCAGCAAACACACTAGGCGAACCTCACTATTGCTCAAACTAAGCGAGAGAGAAGGAGAATAGAATAAGTGACTTCAAGTCAGGTGTTTCTAAAGCGGTGTTGGGAGCTGCTATTTATAGTAAGCAGCCCCTCCATCCAACACAAAAAGGATAAAGTGTGTTGTCCACACACTAGCGCCAATTGTGCTGCTCCTAAGAAAGGAGCACACTGCGCTGCCACACAAATAATGGAGAACTCTAATTCTCCATTATTTCCAATAACAAATGTTGAAGTGTTATGGAGGTGGACCACATCACATTTCATATTTAATTTTTCAGATTATCAACAACAACTATTCCAAAAATATTGAAGATGTTCTCAATGATCTATGAATGTGAACTAATAGTTAATGCAAGAACTAATAACCTCGTCAGACAATTTGAGACAATTGCTTAAGAGAATTATAAACAAGAACGCCCAAGGAATCGATATCGTAGTTGGAGAACACCTCCTATTAAGCGGGGCCATGCATAAAACTTTTTCACTAAAGATCAACCACTGTTTTTACAAATACAAGGTTCAAATGATTTACTAAACTAGGCCTACCACATATTCATACATCAACCTAGTATAGCAATTTTTATGAAAAAGTTTACGGGATGCAATTTGTACTAATCTGACAATTATACAAAATGCACTTACCTGATCAACCAACATAATTTTACTGTATGATTTCTATAGCAGACTTCTCCTGACAGTACGCAGTTTAGCACCTTGAATATGGAGTCTAAATATGTTGGTCCTGAAGGGTTGGGTTACAAGTCTTAAAAGGGGGTGGGGGGTGGGGGGGTGGGGGGAATAGACTTGTATAGATTTTTAAAATTTTCTTTGCTATTCAGTTAGTCTTTAGTCAAGATGGACTTAAGTAAAAACACTTTATAGTAAATTGAGTTTGCAATGGAAATACGTAAACCCTATTTAAGATTTAAACACAATTTTTCCTTTTTCAAATTTTAAGTTTGGTTGTTTTAGTACTTGAAAGTAATGTAGCAAAATAAAAGATGAAGAGAGAAAGATTTCAAAGTGTTTGGCCAAAACCCAAACTACGTCCACTTTTCTCCTTAAACTCCAAGGAGGATTGCACTATCACAACTAGTACAATAGAAGACCACTTAAGCCTTGATCACCAAGTCAGCTTTAAGTGTCTAGGTTTTTTCACAAGCAGCACTTTTTACTCCGCCCTTTCTACTAAACATAAGTAGAGAAGTTAGTTGGAAATAGAAATTGTTAATCCTCCAACTTGTTGTAGACTTGGCTCTTGAATCTTCACTGTTCGTCAACCAAATTCTAAGCTAGATTTGAATTATAGCCTTTTGTTTCTCTTATTGTTCACATAAAAAAGAACTTGAAAGTTTTAAATGCTTGACAATTTTTCACTTGTTAGAAGCACCTTCTTCAGTTTTGATTGATGTATTTATAGGATTGTTTGAAATAAATCCGTTTGAGGGAGATAAATTTCAAACGTCCATTATCCTTTGGTATTGACCTTTGGATACTTCGAAAGGTCACTTTTGTGTTAGATTTTTCAACCATTGGCATGCCTTTAACTGCTTCAATATACTTTTCGCTATGCACCATTTGTCTAGGTTTTTAAGGAAAATCTACCTTGGAATGTATATCTCGAACTCCTTTTTCCTTGGTAACATTTTGCATAAAGTTACTGGCTGTTTTAAGGTTTTGACTTGTTTGCTAAAAGAATATCTCGAAAAATTCTTTCAAATGGTCAACTCTTACCGTTTGAGTTAACACTTTGAACCTTAAGCAGTCATGACCTTTCGATCGAGTAGTTGTTCTTACAATTCGACCATTACTACTTGGAAGGCTGACCCTTCCACTCTTCGGCCATTGCTACCTTTTGCTCTTCAATTCTTCTACTCTTCGTCTTGAACTCTTCGTAGTATGAACTCTTTGTGGTTCCTTGACTTCTCGTCTGAGATCTTGGTTTGCATTTCGAATTACAATATGTACTACTCGGAGCTATTCGTACTGAAGAAAATCCTAAGTCTGAAAGAGAAATGAATTTGTGGTTAATTTCCTAAGTCTTTGTATAATCAAAATCTAAATTACACTTGTTCCTAATAATTTCTCAATTGTTAATGATGCGAAACCTATACCCTTATTACGAGGCCGTTTCAATATGAATTGACTTTTATTATTCAATCTAGCCATAACTTGAGTTTGACAATATTTTCTAAGGCAATTTGAACTTAAATAACTTAAAATAAAATGCAACACACATTGAAAATGTTTCAGTAACCATCAAATCATTACAAGTTACACTTTCAGTTGCAAAAAGAAATAAACAGTACATAATAGTTCCAATTTTAGTCTAAAATGTCTCTATTTTTAGAAAACTTTACCAAACTTCATCCTATTGTATTTACAGTACGTTTGGTTCATGTTATGTGACATTACCTAAGGAGTTTGAGTATGGTAATGTTATATAATTTTGTTTGATTCAAGTTATGTTATTTATGTTATTATCTTGGAATCTTATATTACTACCATGTAGGATTTTGATGTAATTTGATTACTTCTTTTTTCTTAGATATTCTTACATTACTTTTCAATATTTCAATTTTACTCTTATCGACTAAACCTTATATAAAATGAAAAAAAAAGAAAAAAAAAAACAAACCTACTCGGCTTCATCTCCCGACTGTCAAAGATAAGAACCAGTTCTTCATCTCCAAGTCGGAGACGAAGAAACCTTCTTCGTGTGACAACCCAAAATTTAATTTTATAAATCCGGTTTTAAGAAATTCCAAAATAGCCATTTTCACTCCACAAAAAAATTTTGCGATAAATTCGGTGTTGAATAAATTATTTTGAGCAATTTTAAATAAATTCGACATAAAGATTGATTTCAATCTATTACCCTAAATTTTCGGGTACATTGTGTACCAAGTTTCGAACTGAGAAACCTATCTGAGTGAAATTGGGAGAATTTTGAGAAGCTAAATCAAGTGTTTATCTAGAAATTATTTGGAAAAATTCCATTTTCAACCCAAACTATTTTTAAATAGCAAATCTACCTTTGGTTCATGGAGCATGGTGGACCACACACTATCCAAAATTTGTCTGATAACATTTCTAGCCAAACTTTTACCCTTTTTGCCCTCCACCAATCATGAGGAATCATCCTAACCACTATATAAGGAGTATTATATGATATTTGCCTCTTTGATTTCATTTTGCTTCCCAAAGTTTAGCTGCAAAACAAGAAGAAAACACAGTAAGATTTCTAACTTCTATTCTCATCCATTCATTTTCCTCCTAAGCCTTCATCCTTTTCTCTGAGAACTTGGTTGTGAGTTATTGTGTGGCTGTTTGGAATGTTTAGGAGGTGAAGAAGGGGGAAACTAGCTTGGGAAGAAGGTGGAATCCAAGCAAGGAGAATAAAGCTTCAAAGGTATACCCCATAGACTCCCAAAGCTAATTTCTAGACTCTGTGAAGTCTATTTTGTGTTAGAAATAAGTAGAAATGCTAGATTATTGAAATGTTTGACTATTAAGTGATCTATTGTTGATCTATGATTTGTTGATGATGTTTTGGAAGTTTAGAAGTCTGAGATAAATCTTGCAGTGAAAGGAACCATCTGTGCACCAGACAGTGTGCACCAGTTGGATTCACGGGCCTAGCCAACGACCCTCGGAGGAGGCCGTTGGCCAGCCCCGTGAATGGCCGGCTCTAGGGAACAGCCCTCTCCTAGGGCCGTTTCCCTGAGCCGTGAGTTTACCGGGCCAAAGGGGCGGGGCACGGCTAGTCCCGCAGAGGCCTCCGTTGCTTGTCTGTACAGTGGTCGGGCCCTTGTGGCTCAACTGCGTGTCGTTTCAGACCAGGAGTCGCGGACCCTTGTTGCTAGGAACCTCGGGGCCGTCTTGACGCACGTTTAGACTTTGATTTCGTTGATTTTGGTTAAATTTGAGCTCCATGTGCTAGTTTTTGTAAAGGAATTGTTGCAGAGGTTGTTTGAAGCTTGTTACAGTGAGTAGAAATAATAAGTATCAGACTTGACATCTATATGTTGATCATGTTATTATTTGATTGTTAAATAGAGAAACATGAGCTTATTTATTGAGTTTAGCTAGAGAAGCATGATTGAAGTGTCTTTTATGACTTGTTAAGGATTTTGCCAAGTTTCTAAGTATGAAAATGTACAGAACATGCACATCTTAATTTTAAGTTACAGTGATAGAGCTTAAATCGAGTATTTTGAGTTCCTAGTGCATGTTAAATACTTGTAAGTGTTTGTTGAGAAGATTTGTCAAGTTATAATTTACAAGCATGATTATTGGATTATTGAGAATTTACAGTAAATAGAATTGAAGCATGTTTCACAGTAAATTGCATTTTGACATATCATGTTTTAAAAGTGCACAAGTGGTCAACGTGAGCCTAAGTATTATTTTCTAAAATTCATGTTTAGTATGGGGGGAGCCAATATCATGTTGTACTGAGAATCTGTTGAGAAGTTATGTCATAAGTTGCATCAGTTAAGTACCACATGATTTGAATTGCATGAGCTATATCTATATGTATCTAGTTGAGTAAAACATGGTTTTTGGAGGACCCGTTGGGACTATGTCATTCCAGAGTAAAAAGAAGAAACGGACATTGCGATCCGATGTGAACTAACGAGGTCGATATTCACGAGTTACTTAGGTTGGAAACTGCCTGCCAGGCTTGGAATCCTGGTCAGGGGTGTGCACAACTGTAGTCGAGACCTGTTTCCACAGAGTTTGAGATTTGGAACCAAGAGAGTGGTTCTGTGGACGGGATGAGAGATTGGCGGCTAGACGCCGAGTCCAATGGGTTCATTCACACTACGGTGAAGTCCCTACCTCGTCCACGAGTATAGAAAGCGAGTCACCACGACTCTAAGAAAGGAGTCATTGAGACTCTAAGAAAGAGATCAACACGACTCTAAGAAAGCGAGTCATTGAGACTCTAAGAAAGGAAGATCAAAGCGAGTCATTTTTGGTTCTAAGAAACCGCCACAGAAAAAGTATTCTTTTTACAAAAGAGTGTATATGTATATCTTCTATATTTATACTAAGCATCATGTTCATTTTATTGCATGATCAAGTTGATTGCACGAGATTGCATATTGAGTATATGATTGCCGAGATTGCATATTGGTATATGATTGCACGAGATTGCATATGTATATATAGATGCACGAATGCATATTGAGTATATGAATGCATGAGATTGCATATGAGTATATGATTGTACGGATTCATATTATTATATGCCTGCACGAGATTTTTATATAATTAGCATGAGTTTGCTTATGATTATATGTCTTGACGAGATTGCATATTAGTAAGCAGAGTTTGCTTATGATTATATGTCTTGCACAGATTGCATGATTAGTAGCATGAGTTTGCTTATGATTATATTCTTCCACAAGATTGAATGATTAGTAACATGAGATTGCTTATGATTATAGCCTTGCACGATTGCATGATTGGTAGCATGAGTTTGCTTATGAGCTATGTCTTGCACGAGATTGCATGATAGTACAGGAGATTTCCTACTAGTTATGATAGCATGAGATTGCTATATTTGGTGTTATATGAGAAAGCATGAGATATTAGGTACTTGAGTAAAACTTTAATTTGTTTATAAGTTTGAACTGTGATGAATTGTTTTGTATAAGCATTACTATTCTTAATAGTTTGTAAGCATGTAGAAAGTAATGCCAAAGTATTGGTTTGCGGAAGTGTTTATGTTTTGATCTAAGAATGTGAAATCTGTTTATCTCAAAAGATTAACTGGTATGTACTACCAGGGTTGATGGTGTTATACTAGCTCGTGCTAAACGGTTGGTTTGCAATTTGTTAAACCCCTGTCAGGGTCCCAGTTCGTAGATAGAGAGCACGAGTTAGACTAGTTTAGCTTGATAGCTTTTATCTAAACTCTTATTTGTTTTGGTTGTATTTGACTACCTGGTGTTGATGTGCTGACACAGGTTTATCCCCTAGTTGTTTGTTTTCTTAAGACTAAAATGTTTGATATTAGTTTCTTTTGATCTGTGCAATCCACTGGGCGGACGGCGGAAACCTCTTTAAGCATTGTTATTTTTAATCCGCGGCTTTATTTATCTTTCAATAATAGTTTTAAGAAATTTAAGAGAAGTGAGTGTACAAGTGGTATTTTTTCAGAGCGTTACGAACGTGGAACTTAGGAAGTTGACCCATATGATTGAGTAATTTTTGTTTGAAACTCTAAGTTGAAGTGTTAAGAAAAACAAGTTAAAAGAGACTTTAGGAATTCTATGAAGGAAAGTTAGGAAGACACAAGGTTGAAATTGAGATGAGAAAGACTCTAAAAAGTTTCAGTACTAATATGAAAATAGATCAAGAAACTCTAATAACAGTTAAGGAACGACAAAAAATGTTGACAATTTTATTTAATATATGCCTCGCAAGTGCACAAGTCGTGTAGTAACAGGTGCAAAAGCAAGGTTGAACCCAAGAGAATTTGATAAAATGCAATTATAAACTTGAAAATAATTATAAGAGAATAAACTTGAATTTAACGAAGAAGTCGGAATTGCAGACTAACTAATTAAATTGCGCAAAGAACTTAAATAAAATAATATCAAAACTAAGGAACACAAGGAATCACATGCAATTTAATGTGTAACAAAACGATAAAATATAGGAACATGAATCAATTACGATGATCATAAACACGTACAAGTTCTTATGTCAACATTATGCATATAAGAAATATTAAGCCTCACTAAACCAAATTTAACTACAGCTTTGTTTTCTTACCACAATCTCAATCCCAACAATTCACTATTGCTAATTGAATGTTAACGGATTAACTAAATATGCATAACTGGAAGAAATAAGAAGAAAAAAACAATATGTAATATAAAAGAGAATGAACCAGAAAACGCTGATGCTGCTACAAAAGGAATTGATGTCGCTAGAATTAATCTTGCAGATAATTAGAAAAATTGCTTGCCCAAAAATCAATACCACCGCCAGAAAATTCCCTGATGCGATCGACGCCGAAAGTTCACAGTCCGAGTGCCTCCTCCACCTTGCGCTCCGGAGTGGTCCGGAGTGAAAATTGATTCATTCTCAGAGAATGAATCGGCGTCCCTTTATACTGTTTACTCTCCATCGTCTCTCCAAGCTCAGCCACAAATTTCTCCCAATCAATCGGATCGCCAAGATGATCGAGTCGCTGCCGGAGTTCTAGTTCTTCTGCGAATCATCCTCTCTGTTCGGCTCTTTTTGTTCACCGCACAATGACTTATTCTTTAGTTAAATAAATTATAATTAAAAGCTTAAATAAATTACCATCCTTATTTAAGCGCTACACTTTTATTAACTAAAACTATAATAATAATAATAATAATAATAATAATAATAAATAATAATAATAATATAAATAAGATAATAATCAATAATAATAAACTAAACAATAATTATTGGACTGACATTTTTAATAAGAAAATTAATTAATAACAAATTAAAAACAACCCAAAAAATAAAACATTATAATATAACTACTTATAGCAATAATAAATAAATTAGATAAAATTAATCAATTATTTGCAACTTAACTTAAAAAAAATATTTAAATAACAACAAAAATAATGTTTATCAAACTCCCCCACACTTATTTATTTGCTTGTTCTCAAGCCAAAACATTATTAGAAGGAATAAAAGAAATTAAAAACAAAATCAAACACTAAACTGACGTTACTTAAAAACTTCAAATTTATTTTCCCTTCAATGCAAAATTAATGTCAACTCAAAGAGTGTATAAAATAATTGACTAGATATTAAAACTTTAGCAACTAAATAAATATAAAACTTGTGCTTGTGTGCTAATACCCCTTATATGACTATACAAAACTCAATAGAAAAACAAAATTTCAACCAAATTCAACCTAAACCAAATTCAGAAAATATCTACACAGTGCAGGTGTTAAAAACATGAAGGAAATCAGGATCAAGGCATTTATAAAAATTGAAATGCAATTGCTCGTCTCTTCCAAAGTTCACTCATTATTTTTCTTTGACTTTTTCCAAAGAGAACTTCCCCAAAAACCTTCGTCATTTACGCCAGACTTGTTTGGGTTTTCAATTTTGTGTGTATTCAAACCGACCAAACACTTATTGATTTATTTATTATACACGTGTGTAGGTGGCTGATTCAGCGGAGTATAATCTCGATTATTTCCAAATAAAATAAAAAAACACTCTCATTTATTTTAAAGATATTTTCTTAAATCTTTTCATTTTCACCCTCACTTATCCACAAAGGTATCCTGAAACCAACAACTACCACCCACAATTATAAGCACTCAATAATTATTAAGATTTGAAAAGAAGGTAATTAAAAGTGAAACGACATCATAAACTATCAAACAAAAGGCAAAAAACACATAAGGCATTTGTTGATTCAAAATTCTTTTTTTTTTTTGTTTTTTTTATTTTTGTTTTTTATGACACATTATTCAAATATAAAGATTAAAACTAGTTACATGCATATACACACTAAGAGCGACAAAAACGCTGCCCATTTTTATCTCTCTGATATATTTAAAAGACTCCGATAAAGCTCAAGTAATGTAGAATTTTTAAAAATAAAAAGATATAAGAAAAATGAACATAAGAAAAATAAAAATTTAAATTTAAAAAAAAAGGTTAAGAAAATTACATTAGAAATTAAAAATTTAAAATTCTCATTTTTTTTGGGTAGAACCCCTTCCCCAACTTATTAAACATCCTCAATGTTGTGAGAGGAAAGAAAAGAGACAAGAGAGAGTCCTCCTTTAAGATTTCTTTTGTGGAATTCATTTATCCTTCAGTTAATGCAGAAATGATTTATGAGCAACCCATCAACAATTTTCTTTATTATTTTATCATACTCCAACTACATCATCAGTAAATTCAACCCCTATCACTGCAAAACTTTTAGATCTTTCAGGAAAATCAAGATTTAAATTTGAAACTCAACATCCACATGCACATTTTGGTCTGCCTACTTGAACTATCAATTGGATGGACAATTCTTTTTAGCTCTGTACCACCATCTCAGGCACATAACTTTTGGCCTATTTGAAAATGGAATCTGTACAGAAGGCTGGTGATACAATAGCTCTCCCTCAAATATGCATTTGCAACCATTTTGGTTCGGTGTTCAAGCTTTCATCAACAGGGATTGTGTGCACTAATAAACTTGGAAAGCACATAAGGATTTATCATATATATGGAATGGAGACTCATTCAACAAAATATCATCACGCATCATGCAATTGTCATTATTTCACCTTTTAGAAAGGATATTATCTCTGACTATTTCATGATATCACCAGCCTTAGCCACTTCAGGTTGAATAGGTAACTTACCTGACATGCTCTTGCACAAATTTAGCAATTGCTCTAAATGTGCTTCAATTCTTTAAAGCAGCATCATTTTCTTGGAATCGTGCTCATCTTCTTCTTGTGCTCATAAGTTTCTTGTTGCTATTGCAAGTCTGTATAAACTCCTGCAGGGAATCTTCAATGATTGTTGTTTAGGTTGGAAATCAGGGATATTGCACTTTGCATGAACTCCTGTAAGTATCATCCAAAGATGGTTTTCGGTTGGAGTGTGTCAATTGATTGAAATCATTTTGATTATAATCCATAAAATTATGATGATTTGATTGAAATCATTTGATCATATCACAATAAAATTGGGATGACTTGGCTGAAATCATTTGACCTCATCCAAGAAAAATTAGGATGGTTAGTTGAAACTCATTTTGATATCATCCCAAAAATTAGAGTGATTTTCCAAACCTGATTATGAGATTATAAAACGAGTCATGCACAGGCGTATGATAAAAACATTCATTGAATTAGCCTGTCCAAACCATTATATTTGTAAATGATTATTGATGCATACTTAACATAGACACATATTTCTATTTGTTTTGCTAACTCAGACATTTGAAAGCAAATCCATATTGGAATTAACTTCATACATTTTTCAGAGAGTAGAATTTTCAAAATTTGGATTTGTGATTATAAGAAAAATCACAAAGTAAATGGACTAATGAATCAATTAAATAAGCAAGGGAAAAACAAATGACAATAATAATAAAGTGGTAGATTAAAGAATCAAGTTGTTAAGGAATGTGAAATTAATAAAAAGAATAGGGAAATCAAAAATAAATATAAAGCAATTTTTAAATAGACGAATGAATTAAATAAATGCAAGATTAAAGAATGAAAAAATGACAATAATGAAGGATAGGGGAAAAATCAAGCAATTAACGAAAAAAAAACAGAAAATTAAATTGCAAATAAACAATTCCCCGGGAAGGCGCCAAAAATTGTTGGACAATTTTATATATGTCCTCGCAATGCACAAGTCAGTGTAGTAACAGGTGCAAAAGCAAGGGTCGAACCCAAGGGATTGATAAAATGCAATTTAATAAACTTAAAATAATAATAAGGGAATAAACTTGAATTTAACGAGAAGCGGAATTGCAGACTAACTAATTAAATTGCAAGGAGAACTTAAATAAATAATATCAAAAACTAAGGAACAAAAGGAAATCGCATGCAATTTAATGTGTAACAAAACGATAAAATATAGGAACATGAATCAATTACGATGATCATAACACGTACAGTTCTTATGTCAACATTAGGCATATAAGAATATTAAGCCTCACTAAACCAAATTTAACTGACAGCTTTGTTTTCTTACCACAATCTCAATTCCCAACAATTCACTATTGCTAATGAATGTTAAACGGATTAACTAATATGCATAACTGGGAAAGAAATAAGAAGAAAGAAACAATATTAATATTAAAAGAGAATGAACCAGAAAACGCTGATTGCTGCTACAAAGAGGAATTGATGTTGCTAGATTAATCTTGCAGATAATTAGAAAAATTGCTTGCCCATAAACAACAACACCGCCGAAAATTCCCTGATGCGATCGACGCGAAAGTTCACAGTCCGAGTGCCTCCTCCGCCTTGCGCCTCCGAAAGTGGTCCGGAGTGAAAATGATTCATTCTCAGGAGATGAATCGCGTCCCTTTTATACTGTTTCTCTCCATCGTCTCTCCAAGCTCAGCCACAATTTCTCCCAATCAATCGGATCGCCAAGATGATCGAGCCGCTGCTGGAGTTCTAGTTCTTCTGCGAATCATCCTCTCTGTTCGGCTCTTTTGTTCACCGCACAATGACTTATTCTTTAGTTAAATAAATTATAATTAAAAGCTTAATAAATTAATTCCTTATTTAAGCGCTACCTTTTATTAACTTAAACTATAATAATAATAATAATAAATAATAATAATATAATAATAATAAACTAAAGACAATAATTTATTTGGACTGACACTTTTAATAAGAAAACTAATTTAATAACAAATTAAAAACAACCCAAAAATAAACAATATTAATAAAAACTACTTATAGCAATAATAAATAAAATTAGATAAAATTAATCAATTATTTGCAACTTAACTATAAAAAAAATATTAAAATAACAACAAAAATAATGTTTATCAAACGCGGTGAGGTTGTGAGTTTCCTTCGCTTGTTTAACTGTTTATGTGCTTATCAATGTGTTTAAAGTGCCTTTTGCTTATCTTTTGAAAGTATTGTAGAGAAGTTAAAAGTGAGAAAATGAAAGAGAAAACCAAGAGTTTGAAGTTGAAAGTAGAAGTGGAAGCTAAAAGTGAAAGTTAAGAAGCTATACTAGAAGTTAGACTGTGAGAGAGAAACCTTGTGAGGTTGCTAAAAGTAAGAAGCATACGAGTTTATGCTTACGCGTGTTTTTGTGCTTTGCTTGTTATAAGTCTTGCTCTAAGAATAGAGAAAGTTAGTTAAAGTTAACCCTTAGTTGTGCTAACAAGAATAATATATTCGATCATGTTAAAGGGTCATCGCGATGCCACCACGAAGAGTTAGGGAAGAACTCCACGTTCCTCAAGACCCGGAGCATCATATTCCACAGACCTGACTAAGAGCCTATGCCAGCTCACACAGCTGACACAAACTATTGGAGTCGCGATACTTAATGCGAACAATGCTGGCGGGGATGTGTCTAGGAAGATCACAAGACGCAATCCACAGAGTTACTTGGGCCAAGAGGACCTGAGATCCTCGAGAGTTGGATTCGTACGTTCGAAAAGCTGTTCAACGTAGTAGGCTGTCCGATGAATCAACGAGTAGAGTCTGTTGTGTACTACCTTCAAGGAGAAGTTGACCACTGGTGGGTAATGGAGGATCTACTATCAAGGAAAAAGAAGGGTTTGATTGGGAGATGTTCAAGACCGCAATGAGAGAGAGGTTCTATCGAAGCACGTTAAGGCTGCTAAATATGAGGAGTTCTTGCACCTTGAGCAAAGAAACTCGATAGTTCAAGAGTATCATGCCCGTTTTGTGGCGTTGTCTCGATTCGCTCCTACTTTGAGGTCAGTAAGGCTCGGAAGTTTGTTCGAGGACTGCATTTTGATGCACGGAGATTGTTCTCCGCAACGAAGTTTTCCACGTTGACTGAGGCTTACGACGCAGCCGCTGGTCATTCCAGGATTCAGCAACTCCATCGAGATTCCATACATGGATCAAAGAAGAAGAGTGAGGGGATGTACACCCAGTCAAAATAAGGGCATAGATTCAACCCAACAGGCAGGAATGACAACCGAGGTGGAGAAAGGAAGAACTAGTGATGAGATAGGGAGTTGGAGCTGGAGGACATCTAGTGAGAGGAGTAGGGTTTGTCCGAGATGCGGCAAGGATCTCCCTAAGACCAGGTGTGGAGGAGCACCCGTAACTTGCTTTCAGTGCGGGAGACCAGGTCATAGAGCTACAGTCTGTTGGTATCCGAAGATAGCAGCCACCTAGAGGTCCGACTAGTCAGGTACCCAACAGAGGGATGGGTCGAGGAAATCAGTCGAGAGGGGGTCCGCACAGAAATGGAACCATGGACGAAGAGAGGCTCAGCAGGGACGTCCGGGAGGAGCTGGACCAGGGAGGATTATGGTCATGGGGCAGACTCAGGCTGGAGGGCGCGGTCTTAAGAAAGGTAACACTCTAACTGGAAAATAAGTGTTTTTGATTCTGGCTTAGTACTTGTTGGCTTTATGTACGTGAGAAAGTTTGGTGCAATTTTGTGTTAGTTATGAGGTTTGGAAATTTAAGTGTCAATTAGAAATACTTTTGAAAAGTTTGGCAAGAGTGCCGAAAAATAAAAGAGAAACTTGTAGAACAAGTTAGTGAGAGGTAAAAAAAAATGAATCGTTAAAGAACAATTAAATAGTTTATGGTGGTAGAAAGAGATAGCTTTGAAAGTAGCGTTTAACCCAAGTAAAGTAAGAACGGAGTAGTTTTTGTTAAGAAAGAGTTAGAAAAAATCCGATTTGAGTTTACGTTGGTTCAAGCAATCCCGGAAAAGGGAGTTGGAAAGTCAAAGAATTGACTAAGAAATTGGAATTTCCCTTAAAGTCACAGGACTAACACCCATTTTTGACCTTAATTGGGGATTTGACCAAAGTTAGAGGAACCAAGAGACTTTGGGGGCCAGTTTGGATCGACCAGGATGCTCGACCCGAAGAGGCCGGGCCATGCCGAGAGGACGGAACCCCGTTCTGTTGAAATGGAACAGTGGTCACGACCCGCGTAGCAGTCCATGACCTGAGGCCGTGTCAAGCTATACTGAACCCGGTCTTCGAAGACGGAACCCAACGCAAGTCGTTGCCGAGCCCCAACGCGATAAGGCTAACCCTTTTCCAGATTCCCTCCCAAGTCAGAATGTATTGAAACCCTGATCATTTCCCTTCCCTTCTGCCCGTAGCTACTGCCTCAACATCAAGAAATTTCAAATCTTCTTCAAAATCATCAATCTTTCTTTCCTAGAAACTCAAGGATTCATTCTACAAGTTATACTAAGCACCAAGAAAAATATTATGGAGTAATCTATGTTAGGAATATAGTGTGATAGATTTTTGATATGCCAAATTGTATTTTAGAATCCCCAATTTTATTTGTTAAGTCTAGGCGTGTCATAGACCCAAAAAAGGAAAATTAACAATATGAAGAAAGGGAAAAATACAAAGAAGAAGATGTATGCGTATGATACATATACTAAAATAGCCACACGCCCAACTCAAAGAAGAAAGTCATACTGATGATCTCATATGAAGAAACGAGAAGCAACCGCAATTTCATGAGTTATCTTGAAGCTCAAGCATCTATGGAAAGACAGAAGTACATCAAGAGGAATGCAATATTTATTAACAATTTGTACAGTCGAGATGGATGGAAGCTTGATGTATAACACAAGGTCAGGTTCAAACTCACTCCTTACAATTTAAGAGAAAGAGGTAGGAGGAGGATTTCAAGAGAATTTCAAGGAAGAGAAGAGGTAGGAGCAAGAGAATCAGTGGATTGTTACACGGTTGATTGGTGTGGGCTTGGTGATCAAAGCACCAGATCACTAAACCACGGAAATTCATTCACTTGACACAATCACACAACTCGTATTTAATTATTCCGCTGCGTACAAGACTCTAACAATCTAGTTAAGAGTTTTGATATCTCTGTTTCCTTAGCAATTGTTGCATTCGCGAAAAGTTTAAAGTCTATTCACCCCCCCGCCCTCTAGACTTTTACCACACCCCTTTGGGACAACATCCTACCCTTTCCAAACAAGTTCAACACAAAGAAGTTGGATAACAATGGCAAAGGAAGAAGCAAGTGGAAGAGACTAGCCATGAAGGTTCCAACTATCTAGACTTTTACCACACCCCTTTGGGACCAACATCTACCCTTTCCAAACAAGTTCAACACAAGAAGTTGGATAACAATGGCCAAAGGAAAGAAGCAAGTGGAAGAGACTAGCCATGAAGGTTCCAACTATTCGGTCATCAGAGGTAAAACTTACTTACCTGAGCACTTTTCTAAGGATTTTAATCAAATGTTAGAAAGTCGAGGGTTATTGAGGAAAATTTAAGGATTCAAGAAGAAATTTATCCGGATTTAGTTATTGAATTCTATGAGAATCTTTCTACCAAACACAATAAGGGAGTTACAAAAGTTACCTCTAATGTGAGAGGCACCAAGATAGAATTGACGCCACAGAAGTTGGCAAGTTGGTTTGATTTACCGTTGAGTGGGGTAGATACATATGACCGGGATGATTGGATTTCCCATGATAGGGTGACCTACCTTGAATATATGAGATATATGACAGGTAGTAGGGAAGAGTTCCCTGAGGAATATAGACCTGAAAAGTCTGCCTTGAACGGTGAGAAAAAGTTGTTGGTGTTGTTGATAGAAGAGTGTTTGTTCCCGTGTAGGAACAACTCTAATGAGATTGGTAGTTGGACTTGCACAATTGCCTTCCTTATGAGGTTTGGACATGAGATAAATTTGCCAGCTTTAATCCTCAAACACATGTCCTATTCCAAGTCAAGGAACAGGAAGTACTTGCCCTATGGAATGATGTTTAGTTGGGTATTTATCAAGATAAATTTACCCGAGCGATGAGAAAGAATACAAAGGACCACGAGAACGGCCTTGACTGCCACCAATCTGAGATACTACGAGTTGTATTAGACAATTGATAATGAGTACTTCACTTTTTCACAGATTGCAAGGAAACCTTTGGATGAAAGAATAACACTTGTGGTCAATTGAATATACCACAAAAGAGGTGGGAAAGTGTGGGAATTGAAGCCATACACATAGCTGAGGCGAGTGGCGAGTGGCGAAGGTAACGCCGTGGGAACACATCAAGAGATGAGAGTGGAGGATGAGGGAGCACTAGTTGCAGCACCTCAGATAGAGCCGCAGGGAGAGTATATGGGTGGAACTAGAGGGCATTCATATTAGGACATGTACGAGATGATCAACACAAGGTTTAACAATTTGAGTGCACAATTCAATTATGGATTTGCTAATTTTGATAAAAGAGCGGTAGTGATGGAATAAAGGATGGGCATCGAGAACGTACAAAGATGGACCCCGTACGGTTGGGATCCTAGCTACATGCCACCAGGAGGTTCCCCGGGAGGCTTTGATCAAGGTAATCAGTTAAGCTTTAAAGTTCAGTTAGTAGTTAAGCTTGCGTAGCTAGTTGTGTTTAAGGTTTAGTTGAAGTATCTAAGAACTCAGAGATTCATAATTCACCAAAGTGTTCCACAAGAAATTCTTAAACCAAATCTCGATACTCTTGGTACCCTTCTGAAAGTTTCCTTACCAAGTGAATCATTCGTTTGTCCTAAGTTTCAGGACGAAACTTCCTTTAAGGGGGGTAGGATGTGACAACGAAAAATTTAATTTTATAAATCTGGTTTTAAGAAATTCCAAAATAGCCATTTTTCACTCCACAAAAATTTTTGCAATAAATTCGGTGTTGAATAAATTGTTTTGAGCCATTTTTAAATAAATTCGGCACAAAGACTTGATTTCAATTTATTATACTAAATTTTCGGGTACATTTTGTACCAAGTTTCAAACTAAGAAAGCGAGTCGTTGAGAGTCTAAGAAAAGAAGATCAAAGCGAGTAATTTTTTGCTCTAAAAAACCTCCACAGAAAAAAGTATTCTTTTTACAAAAGAGTGTATATGTATATCTATCTATACTTGTACTAAAGCATCATGTTCATTTTATTGCATGATCAAGTTGATTGAACAAGATTGCATATTGAGTATATAATTGCACGAGATTGCATATTGAGTATATGATTGCACGAGATTGCATATTGAGTATATGATTGCACGAGATTGCATATTGAGTATATGATTGTACGAGATTGCATATTGAGTATATGCCTTGCACGAGATTGCATGATTGGAAGCATGAGTTTGCTTATGATTATATGTCTTGCACGAGATTGCATGATTAGTAACATGAGTTTGCTTATGATTATATGTCTTGCACGAGAGTGCATGATTAGTAGCATGAGTTTTCTTATGATTATATGTCTTGCACGAGATTGCATGATTAGTAGCATGAGTTTTGCTTATGATTATATTCCTTGCACGAGATTGCATGATTAGTAGCATGGGATCGGTTATGTTTATATGCCTTGCAAGAGATTGCATGATTCGTAGCATGAGTTTGCTTATGAGCTATGTCTTGCATGAGATTGCATGATTAGTAGCATGAGATTTCCTACTACTTAAGTGTTTAAGTTGTTTGATCTAAGAATGTGAAATATGTTTTTCCCAAAAGTATATACTGTATTACTTACAGGGTTGAGTGGTGTTATACTTAGCTTCGTGCTAACGGGTTCGTTTGCTACTTGTTGTTTGTTAACCCCTTTCAGGTGGGCCCAATTCGTTAGAGAGAGAGCACAAGTTAGACTAGTTTAGCTTAGATAAATTTGTAGTCTAAACTCTTATGTTGTTTTTGGGTTTGTAGTTGACTACCTTGTTTTGATGGTGCTGGACACTGGGGTCTTATCTCCTAGTTTGTTTGGTTTCTAGTAAGACTTAAATGTTTGATTTTAGTTTCCTTTTGTAGCTTGTGCAGTCACCGTGGGCGGTGACACCTCTTTAAGCGTTTTTAGTTGTTTTAATCCGCTGCCTTAGTTTATCTTTCAAGTAATATTTTGTTAAGCAAGTTTAAGAAAATGGGGTGATACACTTCGTCTCTAGTCGGAGACGAAGACTTCGACAGGCTGGAAATGAAGCGGATAGTGTTTTTTTTTTAATCTATATCTATCGTCTATACTATATATAAAAACAAAATCCTAAACTATAACTTCACGCCCAATTCCTAAAAATCTCACTTTCTAATAAAATATATTATTTTTTACTTTCATATTCGTATTATAATTCTAGGTTAAAATTCATATTCTAATATGATAAAATAGCGTAATACAATTCCTAACAGAATATATTGTTTTATACTTTCCTATTCGTACATAATTCTACAATTAAAATTCATATTCGTTATACAATAGGACAATCTATATGTATTATATATATATATATATATATATATATAAAGTAAAATCTTCCGAGCATTTCCCGGCCAAACTCATTGTATTGGTCACATTATTTAATTATGGTAAACTATCAATTAATTAATGACGGTAATAGAAATCCTAGAAGAAATATTGAATACAAGAATATTTAATTATGGTTACATTATTATTGCGCCTCATGGAATAGAATACAATAATATTTAATTATAGCTATATTATTATTGTGACTCACGGTCATTATATACTAACAGAAATTGACAGAAAATAATAATAATATAGGTGGTAATAATAATTATCTAAAAAGTAATCAAGTGTTAATAATAATAATAAGAATGTTAACGTAAGAATTATAAAATAGGGAGAAAAAAAGCGTTAATAATTAATTTCTCTCTCTCTCTCTCTTTCTGTGTGTGTGTGTGTGTGTGTGTGTATATATATATACTATATATATTATATATATAATATATATATATATATAGTAATATATATATATATATATATATATTATATATTTATATATATATATATATATATATATATATATATATATATAGAATTCTATTCAGGTAAAAACCCATCTTAAAATATAAACCTGAGGTCTAATTTGGGGCGTTGGATGATGCGGTGGACGGATGTGATTTGGGCGTGTGAGATGCTATTGTTTATTGAGTTTTTATGTTAAAGGGGGGTAGATTTGGTATTTGGGGTGTATTGAGTCCTAGTCAGACTTAGTTTCAAAGTCACGCGCACGGTGGGAGTCTCGCTATTCTTCCGGTCTTTTCTTGGCGTGCGCAGGGGAGTGTGAGACGGTACTCTGCTATCGCGTCTGGTGCTCAGGAGTTCGTCGATCGCACGTCGCTATGGTTGTCGGGGGACCGCGGCAGGTTGAAGAGGGGGGGGGGGGCACCTGATTTCGGCGGAGGTTAGTGTTCTTTGTTTTTTTTTTTCGTCGCTTTCTGGCATATTTTGCGCTCCGGTTTTTGGGGGTTTTGGTTGCTGGGGTTCGTAGGCGTTTGGGTGTGATCGGAGGAGCCGGGTTGCCGTTTTTGGTGTATGATTTTGTAGCTAGGGTTTGGGTGGGTGCTCGTTTGTGGGCTGGGGGTTTGGGTTCGTGGATGCCCGGTGCGGTGTGGTGGTAGGCACGTCGGCAGTGCACGGTGTGGGGGGTTTTATTTATTTTATTTATTTTTATTTTTGTTGTTGTATTTGCTTCCGGCGTTCGCCGGGCGAGGAGTTTGGGGCGGCGTTCGTCTGCGGGCTGGGGGTCTGGCTGTGGAGTGTGGAGTTGCCGGTTCTGTGGTTTTTTTTTTTTTTTTTTGCTAGTATTTTTGGTGGGTTTTTTGTGGTTGTTAGCATTAGTAGTTAGCACAGTGCTTGTTAAGTTGTAGTTAGTTGTATGTTAATTTAAGTTGTTCTATGTTAATTTAAGTTGAATGCACTGCCATTTAAATGTTATAATTTAGGACCTTTCATGTCTTGATCATACTGTTTTCACCTTGTTTTATTTGCTGAACTGCTTATTCCTGGTGTGTCTACACATGATGTGAATTTGTATACAAATAGCATTTGATAAATTAATTGGACTAAGATTCCCATGAGTGGCAAATTTAGTACTTTGCATCCTGATAGATTGCTTAGTTGTAGTTAGCAGAGTGTTGTTAATTTAAGTTGTTCTATGTTGAGTTGTTAGTTGTACTCCCAAAAAACGCCACTGCCACCCCCTAACCCCGTGGGTGGGGTGGGTGGGGTTTATCATATAGTGTAAACTATTAGTTGTAGGTAAACTGTGCTAGCGTGTTAATTTAAGTTTTGCTTTGTTAGTGTTGGAAGTGTGTGCTCAATGTGTGCTTGTTCTCTTAAACTGTGAGTTAAACTGTGCTAGTTTGTTAATTTAAATTGTGTTATGTTAGTGTTGGAAGTTTGTGCTTAAAGTGTGCTTGTTCTCTTAAACTGTGAGCTGTTTGTATAAACTTGTGAGGGTCTTGTTTCTGCAGGTAAGAAGGTTAAGGGTGCGCGGGCTGTTCAACGGGTGGTTGAGGGGGTTTGAGTGATGATGACTTCGTTTCCCTACCGTTGGCCTTCTTGGCTAGGTTGGAGCAAGACCCGCTGTGGAATGCGGCTGACGATTCTTCGGATGAACGTGAGGGGTCGGTAGAAGAGGAGGCTGATTTTCTACTGTTAAGTTTCGGGGGCAGACTGGTGTGCTTGTTGATGCGCTTCAGGATTTGTCTGTGCGCCAGAAAGATGACATTAGGGCTATAGGATTTGGACAGTTGTTGGATTTCAAGGTGGCAGAGTGTCCTCCTAGCCTTGTGCATTGGTTGCTATCTAATTTCGATGGGCAGTCTAGGACGTTTGACTTGGGCGGTGGTAGAGTCCTTCTGTATATGAGCGTGATGTTGAATTAGTGTTTGGGGTTTCCATGGGGTGAGTCTGAGATGGTGAAGCGTGAGAAGTTGCAGATTTGCAACCTGTTGAAACATTGGAGGGGTTTGTTTGGGACAGTGAGGTATACGGTGTCTTTGTCATGGTTGCACACAAAGTTATTGCGGAGGTTGATGGCGTGACTGTTCAAGAGCATTGTATGTGTGGTGCTATCACGCTCGTGTGTTGTTATATACCATCAGATGTTAATCACTGTTTCGATATTCTAGACACCTAGTAAATTGGTGCAATGCTAATTTGAACTCAATTGATTGCTGATTTCCGGTCTTTCATATAATGCTTTGTGTCCCTGGCTGATTACGGTATATATTTATGCGACTTTTGTTTTTTTATCGTATTTGTTTATTTAACAGGTATGTTTATGGACGTGGTTGCTTTTTGACGCAGGTCTGTGCCTTCTTTTGAGAGTCCCGGCTGCGCTTCTTACACAAATGCGATCTTGTCTCATGTTGGTTGGTACCATTGCAGAATGACTGCTGGTGGTTGCTTGTGCTTAAATGTGATATCTGATATAAAACTCTCTTTTAATGCAGTTGTCCTGTCTGTTTTTTTTTTGAGGTGTTAACCTTAATATAGTTATATATGCTGTCTTTGTTGATGTGTGTTGCTTGCTGAGCTCCGTAATGCTCTGGCCCAGTTTTTCATTACTCTCTTGTGTGCGTCTTCCCTTGCTAACTCACTCCTTTTAGGGTGGGGAATGGGGAAGGTTTTGCCGTCGTTTCGTATGCTCCTAAATGCAGCGTCCCGGTTGCGGATTTGATGCTGCTTTTTCGGGAACTAGTTTCGGGGAGAGTTGTGTTGAAATGAGTATCTTCCCCTTTAGCCCTTGGTTAACGCCAGATTTCTTCTCTTCGGGCCCGCGTTGTTGATATAAAAGTGATATAGAACCCTAGGTTATACTCGTATGATATTATTCCTTGTGATAATCGAGTGGGGAAATCGGCATGTTTGGGGGGTTGAATTATGTTTAGGAAAAGCATGATAAGTTATGTGTCGTTCGTTTCTCGTTATTTTGATCCTTAATTGTCTACCGTTGTTGTGTTAATTGTGTTGTAAGGTGTCCTATAGCATGGGTTTCGGTCCACAATGTATCCCGAGCGTAATTGTGTATATGAGTTCAAGTGGGGGGTAGGGATCCGCCACCTACCCAACGGCCGAGACAACTTCTCCAGCCAGCAGCGAGCCGGCAAGAGGCCGGCAGCGCCCGCTGGCGATCCGCTGCCGGAACAGTGAAAACCGGGCGGCAAGCCTGGCGAGTGCCCCCCCACCCACCGGCTGGCCCGCTGGAAATCTCATCCCACCCGGGAATCCCTGCTCCCGATTGATGTCCACCGACTGCTAACACCCCGTATGTTACGACCTTCAATCCCTAGATTAATATTTAATTAAATCTCCGGTTTAATAATAAGGTTAAATATCGATTTAATTATGTAAGGTTACCCTTTAATTAAATTAGTCCAAGGTCGACCATGAACCGTGGACCCTTGCCCGAAAAGAGTCTTAAGCCTATTAGGAATAAAGGAAGTAGGACCTTTTACTATCAGATTATGATTAGGATTCTCTTTAATTAATATGGTCAACTAGGACCATGGACCTTATCCCTAAAACAAGCCCTAGCCCTATAAGGAATAGAATTAGTAAACCATACCATTCAGGCCCTAATTAGGAGTCTTAAATATATAAATAGGGAACTTAGGAGGCACCTAGAAATCCCACCACAATAATCTCTCACCACCCAAAGAGTTCCAAGAATTCCCCTAGGAGAAATCAAGAAATCAAGAAAGCTTAAAGAAAGATCCTTCATAGCCAAGGAATTAAATTAAGGCTAAGAGGTAACCCATGTCTCAACAAAACCTATTTTTTTATAGTTATGATTCCCCCTTAGGGTTTCCCCTTATTATTGTGAATGATTATGATGATTATTATTGGTGTTGAATTAATGATTCCATGACAGGATCTGATAATCATTTGATCATTGGGAGTTTCTTGATTAATTGATTTGGTGTTACATTGATGATTTATATGGATTCTTAGATAATAATGTGTTATTCTTGATACAATTGTGCCGGCTGTTG